>JAVFBZ010050113.1:0-10278 GCA_032466195.1 Katharina tunicata
TTGAACCTATGGAAGTCTGGTCAGTGTCCATGGTCTCTTACTATGCATAGTAATAACTTGTCCATCAAACGCTCAGACAATCATTTTATTAACCTGGAGAATCATACAAATGATTCTGAAGTTCATCAATAAAACTGATACGTTGTTTGCTAAAATTACATATGAAAATTGAGAAATTAAAAAATATAGCTTAAATTCGAGTTCCCCAAAATGATAAGGTTACACAAAAATACAAAAAGTGAAAGTGACACACAAGAAATCTAAAATGTGTTTCAAGAAAACAGAGATGAATTTAGAGAAAACTATATTTATTGTGAGTTGACACGATAAATTAATTTATACCGTGGTGTATGACTATATGTATATGATACTACCAAGCTACCGTAAAACCAACGCGAGTCCAGGTGAAACTAGACTGCCTCTCTCAGAAATCAGAAAATCCAGGCACATGTAACATGATGATTGTTGGTTTGTTTGGTTGAGATTTGACAATTTACTTTGGGTTAATTATTTCACTTGTATGATGCCAAATCGATGGAGAAAACCACTCTAAATGACGCTGGCAACACAGAAGAAGTCACAAAACATTACAGATTGAAAAACAGGACACCAAAACAAATTGGCTTCCAGATGCCCCTGATCTGAGAGAGAACCAGGACACTCCCACCCAACCACATACTGAAACAGGATGAAACTGAGGAAGGTGAGTCATAGTGACACAACTTCACACAAGCGTCTCTCCTCCTACCTGCATTCTATTTTATAATTTCTGACATTTATTATAAATACAAATGATAGATATTTGGCATTATTAAATAAAAGTAGGCCGGCCCTACTGCTAGGCTACTAGTATGTGTGATACTTCCGCTGTTAAGTGTTGATATCTAGATATCTAGCCCCTGGTGAAGTGTCTGATCACTCCTCTAAGTTAACCCCTGCCAAGCTTAACTAAATTAATTAAAACCTTGAATACATTGATTGATTGGTGTTTAAGGCCGTGCTCAAGGGTATTTCACTTATATGACGGCGGTGTATTCCAAAAGTAGGCCTACACAGTAACTCTTAACACAACCATAAAATGTGTAGTCACTTTAGTGTTTTTGCTGTTGGAAAGATAATGTTCCTCCAGTGCTCAGTATGACAACATGAACAAATCTGGCAGCTTAGGCTACTGCCCATAGCCAGAGGGCACCTCTAATATACAACCTGTAATCGTCTTGAAAAGATTGTAAGCTAAGGGGCATAAGGAAGTCGATTTGTTGTAGTATCCTGTTTTTCATTGTTTAGGTTGGCTTCCTTCACAGATTGGACTGGCACTCACACTGTTACTATGATATGAATGAAATAACCTTATATAGGTAGCCTACATCATAAAACCCTAATCAAACAATTATATACTGGTATAACTGACAATACTTGGCTTATATGTGAGGAAAATCAACTGGATTGATTTTTATTTGTCACTCGTTTTATATATGGATTACTTAGAAGACTTATAATGGTACAAAACTCTAGAGCAGGCATCTAGTGTTTACCTGGATATATGGATTATATTTTTGTATAAATGTAGAGAAAGAAAATTTTGCTTGCCTCCGCCGGGATTCGATATATATACATATGATATAGGGGGCCTACAGATAGAAGTTTACATGATGTTAAAAAATATAAATTCTCATTATACAACAGTGAAATCACAAACACTATTGAAAAGAGCTTTAAAATAAAAACTCACCAGTTTTTGCAAGTCCTCGTTTCCACCGATGTGGATGTTGTTGAAGAAGATTTGGGGCACGGTCTTTTTGCCGGTCCTCTGGGCGACTTCTGCCCGGCACTGAGGATAGACTTCAAGGGGAATGTCAGTGTACGGCAGACCGTGCGAGTGTAGCGTGTTCTTGGCCCGCATACAGTGAGGACACCCCACGATCGAATACACAACGATTCTACCTTTCAGTTCCTCCATGACGTGCTGTTTAATGAATGTCAGCGATCTAGATGGTGTCCCAGAGAAAATCCAACAATACAGATAGCGTGACGTATCGGAAATTAATTTCAGCGCAGTCACCCATATCGAGTGGAGTGTTGTCATTACTTTGACGCGGAAGCGTTGTTGACAGACAGGCACGAATTACCTCCCTTGAACTACAATTCCTAACTGTCAGTTTCATTTGACAAGCACCTACATGTATCTATAGACCAATCAGTTTCAAGTATCAAACACTTGAGATTCCGTTAAGCGTCTTCTTTTGTAAAAGTGACAGTTGTTTTATTAAATGTAAAAAGAGTCGCTAGTTAAATGGTTTTTTACATAAAAGATACAATAAATTACTTGTTCCATGTTAAACTGATGGAACACAGATCAGCTTCCTGATGCCCTTAGCTCAGAGAACACCAGTGCAGGGCAGGCTCCCCAACCAACCACCCGCCACCATTGTTTGAAGGTTGTCTAAAATAGTCCCACAGGTTCACTATCCTGAAAGTTTAAACTCTGAGCCTTCAATATCCCCAGGCTACCTACAAAGGCCAATAACTATCACATACGGTTCCCTATCACAAAGGTTCATCATTGTTTTACATTACAATATAACATAATTAGATCCCATAGGTTCAATATCCTGAAAGTCTGTTAGTTTAAAGCTTGGGCATTAAAAGAGTACCCACAAAAGGCTGACAACTTGTTTGAAGGTTCACTATCACAAAGGTTCCCCAAACCAATTGTACACCATCCCAATGTTTCTGCTGGTCTTTAATTTCTAAAGCCCTATATACACTATTTGGTTTGTTTGATTGTGGTTTAATGCCCTACTGAAGGTTATTTCACTCATATGAATTCCTAACAGCCAAGTGGATGAAGGATTTGTTCATTTGGAGTTAAATAAGTTAGAGACTTTCTGTTAATTCCATCCCCAGATTTGGAGAAGCTTTATAATAATAATATATAATAAGTCTGGCACAATATTATCATTAGAATGTGTCGATTTGTAGTCCCATCTGGGCCTGGCTTTCAGGTACTGTCGCTTCTCCAAGTCATGGGTAATTAGCCCCGCCCTTTTAAATTGTCGACTCGTTACATATGCTATTCACAGCGGACGGGTCAAAACCTTTGCTGATCCATGAGGAATATAGCTGGCCCTCTTTATGTTCAATTCAAATTATGGTAAGATTTCTTCCGACTCATACAAGCCTTGGACCAACTGAATGTCTTTTTTATTTCAACATAACTCTTTTAATTGTTAAAATGTGTGACTTATAGAGGAACAACAAAACCAGGAGATAATTAGCCTTCCTCTCATGTAGATTGTGATTGGCTAGAGACAGCAAAAGAACCAAAAGAAGAAACAGTGTGGATTATCATTGGATTTTATTTACTGATAAAGCAACACATATTAAATCATTTCCGTGTTCAATTATTCCATTGTCTTCTGTGTTTTGAAAGTCCCAGTAATTTTAGCAATAGATCCAGGGACAAGAAACACAACACCTTATAAATGATCTGTGTGAAATGTTTACTCTTGGTTGATAAAAATTCTACTTATTAGGTTGAAAGTTAAATAGAATACAAGTGTGTTTTTCATTTATACCGAATCACAATTAATGTTTAACTCAAGCTCTAACGCTTAAGTTTATTCATTCATTCTTATGTATGTTCTCTGGGATTTACGGCTAAAATCATTCCACACGTAACAAAAACATTGAAAATTTAAGGTATCAGCAGTGACAGCAAAGCTGAGAAGAAAGTTACAAATCTATTCACACATCATAAGATTATAACAAACAATCAATGATTCACAAAGCAAACCTTGGTTTAACTAAGCATGGCAGAAAAATGAATTTCTTGAGGATTGATTTGTGTTTTGCACCAAGCTCAAGTGTGTTTCTCTAATATGACAGCAGTGTACTCCACCTGTAGTTAGCAACTCAACAAAACCAAGTAATGTAAAGTATCTCCATAGTTGGCTTTGTTTGGAAGGTAATGTTCCTCCAGTGCTAAGAATGACGGCATGAATGTAAGCTGGCAACATGCTGTCCTTAGCCAGAGAGGGCAAAATGAATTGCATAAATATGATCAGATTCAAAGCATTCAAGCATTAGATTTAAACTGTCCTGGAGTCATTTTTCCGCAAACAGCAAACATATTTGTATGATAATTTCATGGTGAAATAGATGTCCATTTGCCATAAAAACATATTTTCAAACATAGGATGGTTGGAAAACGGTTGGATAACTTCATTGTACCCTTAAACAAATAGAACAACAATTTTTACCCCATGGGGATTTACATGCTAATATTTTACCATAACCATCTACTGCTGCACATTTCTTATGGAGTGCAGCAGGGCATTGTATCGCCCAAAAAATAATTTCGGATATACACAAAGGCATACAATACGATATTTATAAACCATGTATACATTAGTTCTTAAGCTATTTACATTTACAATTTCAACCACAGCCGAGAAAACATTCCATACAAAAAGTTAAGTTAGGCTAAAACAAGAATTTAATTGTTGAATTACTTTCATAAATCATCTGCAAACTATTACTAAATAACTACCACGGTCTTAGACCAGACAGTTGTGGGGTTTTTAGTAGCAAACTGAGGCCAAATCACACAGGTATACTTCGCCAATTAATTTCCCTCACACCTAACTGTGCAATACTGTTCAGCTTGTTAAGATCCGAAGTGTTGTGATTTTTTTTTACGGTCGGCCTATATCGCCAGAATATTTATCATTTAGAACCACATTTCTTAACTTTTTCACATTAACTGAAAACATAACAAAAAGTAGATGTATTATTATTATATATTCATATTTAAATCACATGGACGTAGTCAAATTTCAGGTTTGGTAGATATAGATTGGAGAAAGGAATAGAATAGAAGACTAACAGTTAAAAACAAAAAAGCTATTCTAAAGTACAGATATTCTATTGGCATGCCCGACACTTCACCTGTTTAATAGTGTGCCAAACCTAGACGGAGTCATCCACTCCTCTAAATTAGTTGCCAAACTCAATGTCGGTTTATGAGGATGATAGACGCTATGCAAAGAAAAACTCTTATTCATTCTATGTTATTAGTGCTTAACAGCCCTACTCAGCTGTACACTTATACAAGAGAATCAACTCGTACAAACCACCCACAAACTCCGCAACCTTAAATTTAATTACGATGAACATTTTTCCTTATATACCTGGACAAGAAAGAAACCTGTCTTATTCATTTAGCCAGGGATTGGTTATTTCACTCACACATTCAGGATCAAATAGCGTACAATGTGGTTTACATATGGTCTGTGTCCAAGAGCACTCAATGTAGTTTTGTCACACAAAGGAAGTCTTATATCTATAGTGTACTTGGGTCCATATCATATAATGCTGTGTTCCATGAATATACTGGAAACTATTTCTTATTACAGGTACATGTAGAGGGGCTGTTTCAAAAAGCCTTCTCAAATGTATGCACACGCAGTTAGTATAACGCCCGGTGTTTAAGACAATGTGTTGTCATAACAACTGCTGATCGAACACCGCAAACCTTCGAGAATCAGCACCTTGGTTATTTTCTCTAAAGCTATAACCTGCTAACTAATTACAACTTAAAGCATGTAGACTTTGTGGTTCTGAGCTTTCTAACACAAATGTGTTCAGTACAAGTTAGCAAAATCTGATTTCCAAAACTGAAAGTGTAAACTAACAATCATTTGCCTTGTATAAAATTTCTTGAACAAAAATATACACAGGCCACCACAAATTACAAAATATGATCATATATGTGTATGGATACAATATAGGTGTTTCACGCTCCATGCAGTTTGGCTGGTCTTACCTGCCTTAATCAGGTTCTAATAAACCAGACCAAACACATAAATTATATAGCATTCTACAGTTTACAAAATTTGACGAACATACATCATAAATATGGAGAGAGAAAGTACAAGCAAAAATTAGTTAGTATTAATTTACGTGTACCTTAAGTTATTTAATCATTTTCAACCAATAAGTTTAAGAGGCAGGGTATAAAAAAAATTTGTTTGATATCCATCTTGACAACAGATCCCATGTTTTGTTTTTTAACTCAAACATGCAAAATGTGTCCACTCTAAATGTTTGAAACCTACTTGCTCTAAGTTTGGGGTAAGTTTCATAAAATTAAAACTTTTTCATGAAATGAAATCGTCCTGATTTTAATTACTGTGAAGTTATGTAATTAACAAACTAAACAGCTTTGCAAGAAATTTTATGAAACTGCCTCCTGATTAAGAAATGAGAAACAAATAAAAATACTTGTATATTTTTATAGGTACAACCTATACTTATATAGCATTTGTGGGGATGGACTGAATAGCAGTCCCATGCATAAAATCTCATGATCACAGCCAAGCCACTAACACTGAAACCACGAAAACAGGACTCGATTTATCAATGTATTTGCTCGGTATTCAACATCACACTTCAGCTTATTTAACTTTTTTTGTAGACAATACAGAAAGAGTGATTGACAAAGACCCAGGAATATGTTGTGTAAAAGCAGAAGACAGCAATATTTAGAATAGGAAGCAACCTCGGTGACCAATAGCGAACTTTCAACTTCTGCCCATACTCGACAGACTACCTTTAAACCGAGCAGTTCATTCAAGGGGAGCCCACTCAGCCAACTCGACTGGATCACGGAGCAAGAGCCTTTGTTTGACTGTCAGACTGTAGGCTGCGTTCTCAGAGATTGCAATTGTTGATGTCCGGAATTGTTTACGCTATACTTTTTTCACTCACCGGCGCATGAGAGTGCAGTCCTTGTAACTGTGAAGTTTGTTTGTTTGTTTGATTGGTGTTTAACTTCGTACTTAAAGGTATTTAATTTATATGACCACGGATTCTCCACTTCTTAATCTGCTCTTCTCAATACGGTGGAAAACTGGGAGGAAACCTCGTAAAAAACGCCCCCGCGATTGCCGAAGTCACCTCGTGTGACCCCCTCATATACCTCAGGTCAACTGGGAGACTTGAACCCATGCGGTATATCGAAGGAGGATCTGCAGTAAGACACGCTAACCACTGACCACTAAATTGTGAAGTCCATACCATCACAGTTCTGATTCGCTGCAATACTGATATATCAGACAACTACTGCTACACCACCCAGTCACAGAGTGCTCAAATCTTGTCAAAATCACAAAGAACTAAAATCCAATCAAGTTCATTCTGAGCGCCAAGGGCGAAAGTGTAACTGTTTTCAAAAACTGTTGTTGGCTCAGCTTGGATAGATTTCATGATCTAATGATTACAAGGAAGGCATTCTACTGCCCCCTTTGGTCACAGCTATCAGTAATTTGCAGATAGGAATACTTGAAGTTCGAATGGCTAACATCAAAACATGGTCAAATTTAAGTTTCATTTTCTTGCATATGCCCAGCATTTCATAGTAGCATATGTATAGGTTAAAATCTGGAGATAACAGAATGCAATTGTCTTAATATATACAGATGCAGAGACAGACATCAGAACGACCGGCAAAACCTTTGCTCAAGACAAGGGCAGTAACTTTATCAGCTATACATACTTGTAAACACAGTTTTCTCCCTTCGGTTACGCTTACAGCTTCAAAAATCTCAGTACTTGCTTGATGTTATCCCACAGTCTTCAATACCGCTTTTCTTTCAAATATAACTAGTTACCAAATATGATAAAGCAGTACTTATCTTAGGAACACACAGTAAAATTGACAGAACTTCAGGCAAAAAGGGGAAAAAAGTTTACTCAGTAAACCTGATATTAGACAAATAGGAGGCAATGAAGACATTTATTGACGTGGGAAGCAATCGGTCAATGACTAAAGATTTAGAGATAAATAAAAATTGGAAACAATCAGTTCAAGTTTAAATCATAAAAATAATATAAACATAAATATTAAGGTTAAATTTTCAACGGACTCCTTTTCTGCTGCCAGTTTTTCATTTTACAACTGTTTTCCGAAGGCCATAATGTTATATTTTGTGATTATTCTGAAAATAACTTGATGTATTGACCATACAGTAAGCTAGCTTATTGTGTGTTTAAAATCCTACTCAAAGTTATTTCACTCGCATGAACCTGGTGTTTTCTGGTTACCACATTTAAGGAATAAATCCAGTTAAGTTAACAGGTTCCATTGCTTCCCAATAACTGACTGACAATCAACCAATTTACAGTTTTTGTAGAATGAAATCTTCTCTAATTAGAATTGTAAGCAAAATTAACAAATAATATTTCATTAATCAACATGATCAATGTACAGATACTAAGGTATAACTAGTTTCCTAAAAAAAATAACTATAAAATATGTACCAATAAAAACAAAACTAATTATGAAAAAAAATAATATTAAAATCTATCCTTTCCATATTTTATAAGCAGTACAAAAAAATAACAAAAGATAATAAAATCGAAGTAAAAAGAAAAATGGAGAGCCTATTCACAAAAGTTACAAAACATTCACATAGACAAAGCGGAGTATACTGTAAAAATCAGAAGCTCCAGCTGGGTGTCACTGTACAACTCATTTTTCTGAAGGTTAATAAAGAACACATAATGATCATCACATGATTTCAGTGAACCAATCAGTGAATAAAAGGATAAAACACCAGTACATTTAGCCTTCTCGGCATGTACTGGCAGGAAGGGGCTGTCTGCGTTTGGGGGCCGTCTCTCAATTTCCACAATACTACAGAGAATCAGATTGTATAGAAGTGAATATAATCTGTCCATATTTACACTGGTTTTAACAACATCTTTTACTATCACTATCTTTGTGCATGTCTACACCTCCCCTTGGTTCAGAGTCACGGCCGGGAGTCTGAGAGAAAAACAAAAATAGAACGACAAAAGTTATTGATATTTCTTCTTAATTGAATTTCTCTTCTGGATTGGTGCTTGATTTCTTTGCTTGTTTGTTGGATTAGGGTTCTCAGCCATACTTGAGGTTATATCACTCATATGAAGGCGTGCCAACCAGATAGATGGACGAAACCAACATAAACGTTGCTTGCAACACAGATTTGTTTGTTTGTGGTTTTAAATCGTTCTTACGGCTATTTCCCTTATATGACAGTGTGTTGGCCCAATTGGTGGAGGAAACCACTCTAAATGACAGTGGCAAAACAGAAGACACAATGATACGTTTACAGGACAAAATAAAACCACAACAAATCAGCCTCCTCATGCCCCTCAGCTCAGAGAACACCATCACACAGCAGGCTCCCAACCAACCATCCATGATTGGTGCTTGGCATCAACATAGAGGGTATTTCAATTATATGGCAATTTTGCACTGCCACTGTTTCTATGTAGGTTACTTCATTAAGTCATATTCAACTATCCATTGTGCCTCTCACTGGCTACGCTCTACAAAGTAACTGTTTGGGACACTTATATTAAAGGTACTATACTGCAGAATTTTGGCAAAAAAATCGACTGAAACGAATTTTTCTAGTATAACACGAATTACAGATCCCTTTATTATTATTTTAATACGGTATATCGCACATTCTCCAGGTTGATATTTTTTTTAAAGCTTATATTTTGGGCCAGAAAAATATAGAAAACCCGGTTTAATTCGTTGCAGTCGATTTTTGGCCGAAATTATGCGGTGTAGTACCTTTTATGTTAAAGTTCTTTGTTAATGCAGGCTGCCTTTTTGCCTTAATACATTGATTTCTTGATTTTATTGGTGTTTTGTGTGATCATGATTCACGGTGTAGGAAAGTTCCAAAAGGTGTTCTTGCATACAGACATTTTGTGCACAACAGATGGCAAGTGCATAAACCACCAAAAATGAAAAATTACTTTTTTATATTCCCAAGTAACTTTTACATTACCTTATTCAATATTGCCCTAGCTAGATCCATAAATGCTTTTTCTACATTTATATTGGCTTTTGCACTTGTTTCCAAAAATGGGATGGTGTGTTCTCTTGCAATCTGAGAAAGAAAGAGAAAAATGGAGAATGGTTTACAATATTGATAACAATTCATTCTGTGCACTGCAACATAATTTCTCTGACACCTGAAGTGTCAGGATATCAAGTTCAAGTATATTCTTTGGTTCACTCTTTTTAAAGTCGCTCCGCTAAGCTTTGGATTCAAAATTGAATACGCCGAACTGAAGATTGTATCAGTTATATTAGATTGATTGATTGAGATTGTACGCCATTATTAAGGTTATTTCAACCATATGATGATGTGCCAGTCAAATGGGTGAAGGAAACGCCCCCATCAACAACACTAGCAACAGACAAGTACATAC
>JAVFBZ010050146.1:0-10277 GCA_032466195.1 Katharina tunicata
TGCGTTACCAAGGGTTACTGATATCTATATATAGTTCTTACAATATACACTCGTCACTCTGTAGAAGGTGTTTTGGTCAACATCGCAACGTCAGTCTAAAATAATACTGTCCAGAGAACCAGATTAATTTGTTTGTTCATTATGTGAGATATATTTCTTGATTGATCTTGATTTAGTTTTCCGTGATTATTTAGACTGTTAAGATTTTCATGTCCCGAAATCTGAACTATCGGATTTTGCGGAATTCCTTTGTCCCATGGCTTCTGTACAAAGTGTTTTCTAGCACTGAACGTAAAAATAAACAAAACAGAATAAATATGCCTAATCAATTTGAGTTTTGGGGACCGGATGTAAAGTTTAAGCGTAAATATGTTAGCTTTATAAATTACACAAATATGTTTTGTATTAGTCCTATAAATATGGCATTTTGCTCTATGTATAACAAGTAGTTGTACAGTACATATTAAAAACAACAAAACGTCACATTAGGACTAGTTTTTATGTAGGTCAAATTTTCTGCCAACAATCCAATCTATTGAGGGATATTTTTAAAAAAACACACACACACACACATATAATCTCTGTGTGTGAAAAGATATAACTGCGTAGTGTATCGAAAATATAATGTTTTAGTGTAAAACGATCGATCATTAACTTATAGTGTATTTACGTGCAAGTGTACCATATCTAGTCAGGCGCTTGCCAGTGTTATCCTTCATGTACGATCAAGCTTTTAATCTGTTCATGATGTCATAAATCCTGTTAAGCCCCATGGGTGAATTCTGGTACCAGACATGCTCAGGGTTTATTTCATCCATGGTGTTTATCTCTAGGTAAAATGGTGTTTCTGGGTCTAAAAATCCCACCGGTCTTCTGTCCCGATAGAATTTATATAGTTTTACCGGATCCCTATCCGCTTGATTCGGGATGCTGTAGGCCCTTTTGTTTTTCTAGGTTGTAGGTTTGTTTTTTTCTCACATCCCTGGGATTTAAACCAGCCCTCTTTTTTGTCTGCCTCTCTTGTGTATAAATAAAACAACTTTCATTTTCATCTAATTCTTCTTGCAGTTGGATGTCTCCCCATTTGAGACTGTGAGCTTCCTGACCAGTGCGGATGCCAAAATGAATCGAGTTAATTAGCCACAAGGAATGTAGTAAGGAACAGGCATTATGAGGACCAATAACCTATGTCTCGTACATTTGACCAATTTCATCATCTGTTAACGGGTCTGCCGCACGTGGTTTGTTAACTTTTTCACATCAGATTTGTTTTTTCTTCTTGTATTGTTGTTTTCCTGATTTTCCCCAACAATGGACAACATCTTCCATTGTGACATGACCGAAATGTTTACCAGTGGCAGTTGGAGCTCTGTCAATAATGTCAAAATCTATTCTTTCCAACTCTTTATCATCACTAAATAAATTAGCAACGTTTTCAGTAGAGACAAAAAAATCTTCCATATTATTATCTTCCACTAAAGCAGACGCCTGGTTATCTATATCTGGACGCTGCTTCAGAAAGGGGAGGCAACTCTGAGTTACAAAAAAGTAGTTCCATCTACAGTGAAAATATCAAAAGTGATATTTTCACAGTAGCGATACCACAAATATCAATATCTCACTGATATGATGTTTATGTATCTGACAGATTTCACTATCTCATCATCAGGTATATAATGAAAGCTATTATTTAATTGACATACACTCAATCAAAATCATAACCCGGATTGTGCGAACAATGCTTAAAAGAGAAGTAACACAAAATTAAATCACCCGAAGACACTAACCTACCTATTCCCTTAAATATTAAAAGGTGTGACATTTTTTTTATTACATTTCGAAAAGTAATGCGCCAACAGCCTTCGTTTATATTATGACGTTGCAGAAAAACGCACCTCATTTCAGCACGCAACAAAGGGATGACGTGATTTGATGTTACGAATTACTCCATATTCGAATAACGTCATGGTGGTTGTAACTCTTAAAACTTAAAATTGTCTATGTAAAATGGGACGTTTTATGCTTGTTATCGTCAATGTATATCGTAAAAAGAATATGACTCATATTAGTTTGAATACCATCATTACTCACGTGAATAGTGGAAATTATAACCCACTCAACGCTTTGCGTCTCGTGGGTTATTATTTCCACTACTCACTCGAGGAATATTAATGGTATTCAAAAGTCGGTATAACAACTGGGTAATATCCTCTATCATCTTCATTTCAGTCTCGAGGACCGTTTGTTTGTTTGTTTCTTTGATAGGTGTTTAACGTCGTACACAAGAGTAGTTCACCTATATGACGACTGCGTTGCGGTGTATTGTCGAAACCGGGAAGAAACGTCGTAAAACCACCCCGCGAACACCGGAAAACTTCCTAAGGTCCACAAGGGAGAACGAAGCTATTCCGGTACAGTGAATGGGGCTCTGCATGGTCCGACTTGTAGTCAGTAAAAATGTGAATCCCACAAGCCACTAAGAAGGGATTGGAAATATATTCCTGGATTCATACCATAAAATTGCATTGCAAATTGAACGAGACAAAAACGCGTGTTTCATTATTTCAGATCATCAATCCATCAGACACTTACGCAATAAACCACATTTTAGAATTACATCCACGTTATGTTGTAATTTAGATCTGATCCAATAATCCCATTTTATTGGGAAACTGGTTATTGCTTCAGACTGTACAATTGATTGTTCGCCTTAAAATAATTAAATTTAGATCATTCACAGATAAATGCAACTACAGCAATTAAGATGAATTGTTCGGAACGATTAGTTCAAGTACAACAATTACCTGCAATGATTTACACAGATAGTATCAGGGCATTACCATCTGGAACTCTCGAGATACTTCATTACACACATCGATAAACGTAATGATCACTCCATGACTAAGAAGATTATGCACAGGACAATATCTTACAGGGCTGAT
Source organism: Katharina tunicata (assembly GCA_032466195.1). NCBI lineage: Eukaryota > Metazoa > Mollusca > Polyplacophora > Chitonida > Mopaliidae > Katharina > Katharina tunicata. The sequence continues at coordinate 2,943 of JAVFBZ010050146.1, forward strand.
ATTATCCTTAGACGGATTAGAAACAAAATGGTATTTGATAAAACTACAGGCTCAATAGCAAGTGGTACACTGCAGTAATTCTAAAGGAAAGATGTTGTCACAAAACAGAATCGCAGCTAACCATTAATCTCCAGACTTTTTTCATCACAGGCTTATTCCAAGCAGACGACTAGTTTTTCACTGTTTGCTGACTACTAAATGGTTTCTAACAACATGTGTGGATATAATGACAATAATGTGATGATTATATTTATAAACGTGTTCTAGTTGGATGGTAGAATAGACTCATGATGTTATTCCTGACATAAAATTTAAAAATAAATTCGAGAGAATACATAGCGTTATGTCACAGATAATGTATCCCAATCAAATACAATCTATTTATTTCTACCAAAATAAATTGTCTTTATAATTTTACAAAAATTACAAAAGTTGAATTTTATGTCTGTAACTGGATCTGTAATATGTGTGGAAATGATCTCTGCTGGTTTTCGATTGACATTTCAAACCCATGTTTATGCAAAGTATACATAACATAAATGTAACATTAATGTTTGATGGCAAATATAAATACAGCCCGAATGACCGACCTTGGAATATAAATAAGTGATACCTGCAATACCACTTATGAGATCAATAAACTGTTCACACACAATGTAACTGTTTTTATTTTAGTCCGAGCCGTTTATTTACCCATGCCTTGTCTTGGTGGCAACCCGTTTTCTCATGCTATATGCTATTATTCTTCCAGCCTGTTAGCGTCATTTTTGCTTAAGTCATAATGTGTCTGAATCACATTTATGTATTCAGTTAAACAACTGAGAATCTCATCCTTTTTTTGTCTTTCGAACAGAATTCCAACACGGACGGTAGCAGATGTTATGCCACAGGTTGCCCTGGTAAAATCCGTTATCAATGTAAAGCAACTATAAAAAATATATAATGCAAATTGCAAAATGGCCAAAATTTACATGAGTGGCGTATACATTGGATACAATGGGTTCCATTATAAGTTTGTCGGGAGTCTCCAATGCCCCGGTGCTCTCTGAGTTATGTATGGTGGGGTTTTCTGTGTTGCCATCGTTGTTTTTGATGGTTTATTTCACTGATTGGGTTGGCACGCCGTCATTTGATTCAAATAACAGTAAGTACAGTGTGAAACCCCGATCGAACAAACAAACAAATCCTTCCTTAAGGACAGTACAGCCTTTGCTGTAAAAAAAAAAATATGTGCACAATGCACACGCATATCTGGTTACAGAATAAAGCTTCTTTCTGTAGACATCCGCCAGGAATTTAAGACCGAATTGTTATTGTTCGTCATACCATTACCATTAAATCCTTCTTAAGAGTTAACTAATTATGATTACAGTCAACGTTTCTCAGGCGGTTAGATCTCTTTAAGTATAAATCCCTTCCTGGTGGAGATGAAGAGGATATATCGTTTGTGCTATCAGCCACGTTATCAGAGGCAAATTTAACAGCAACGGATTTCAGTTTTAAATCGAGCCAATCCTGTATTCGCTGATCCAATACAACCTGTGTTTTTTTCTTTTGCTTTTCTTTAAAGTGAGCTTAATTTCGCACTTCATGTCCAATTTGATGTATGATTCTGTGCTCAATGAAAGACGAGAGACACTCAGTTAAGACTAACCTCCAATATTAATGGGTTATTGCTTCCTTCAAACTGAGGCTACACCGATAATAATTTACTTGTGCTTTTGACGGTTAAGCCCACTTCGATATACCAGAAGCAAGTTATGAGGGCAACTCCGTTTGTCGGCAAATGTATATCAGAGAAATGTTCGTTGGCAGTGGGATAATTGGGTTGGTTTGCTTAAACCATTTTTCGTCAGAAGCTACAATGTCGCAATAAACATGAAATACACCTACTCTCGTCCATCTCTCAGTATACACTGTTTTTGGCAACAAATGGATTCAATCTTTGTATGTGTCACATTTTGGTCATTTTCCCGATCGACGCAGTGGTCCGTCTATGCCATATGAACCATCTATCTTACTTTTATCGCGTATTATCTGACATCAATTTCGACGAGGTTACTTAACTGTCATTTTTTTATATCAAAATTCGCCTCTAATCGACTCCTCTTTTTGAATGTATGTATAGGTAGATTGAATGCCTGCAATATTGACAAATATAGAATTGTATATGACCAATCGAAAAACAAAGATGAAACGTTATGTAGTACTGGCACTTTATATATTTTGCTAGATCATTGAGTCGGTAAAATGCTGAACATTTTTCTGAGGTATGCAAGATTGAATGTCAGCCAAACTACTATTTTTGCTGATCTGCCAATGTTAAGTGAAACGCTATTAACATATATTACCAATTCCAAATGTACAATGCATCCTGTATTCTGTGATTTATTGTATCAGAAATGCTAAAGAACATACAATACACACTTGGTTAAACTTTGGTTAAAATATACACTTCTTTTTTATACAAATAAAAAACACACAAATCAAATTGTCAGAATGATCTCAAAACAACTACTATGATTTCATTAAATGTATCTATTGTGGTTTGCATGCATAGGCGGAGGGTTTCTATTTTCTGAAAGTAGGAAATAAATCATAGGAAAGTTATTTAATAGAAAAATGTATATTACGTGAAATCATTTTTTGTAATTACACCAATGCAGACAAAGCGTCCAGCATTCCTCCGCATTATAACATATGTAACAGGTTAAACTATTTGTTATTCACATTATCCCAATGCTACAGATAAAAGCTAGTGACAAAATCACCCAATTGTTATTCATATTTATATTATTATTGTTCAAATTCAAAAGTGTAATCTTATTCCATTGTCATTTCAGTCAAATGAATAAATAGAACGTCTTTACCACAGCCTTAAATTGAAATAATTTATTTGTGATCTATTTCCAGGCTCAGGCAATTCCACAGGACAGTACCGTAAATTATCCCAATACAACCTTGACATTGTCAGTGCCGAGCAGTGTGACATTTACACTTAATCCAACGGGAACCTGTTTGCTGCGATGAATATCCTTCAAATCCGTTAATTTTCAAAGACATGAGCCTGCCACTTTTCATAATCACCACCCTCTGGCGAGTGACTTTGGAATTTAACGGAGTGATGTGAACTATCATGTAAGTTATTTAATAGCATTTGGAAGCAATGTCTCAAACTATTTTTAATGAGATGTGTCAGATTAAACTAGGCCGTTGAATTGCTTTAAATGTCGTATAACAGCCAGGTGTTTAAGTGCCTGCCTCCTATCTATAATGAAATGTTTAAAAGTATTTTCATAAATGAAAGCGTGGGCTTGGTGATCGAAATAAGCGAGTAATTTTGCACCAACCATTGTTTGAAATCCACCAATAACGTGTAAATGAAGAAGTATTAAATCTGATACATTTCTAAATGCAGGCCTTACTTTAGTAAACCATTTACTGTACGAGATTGTACCAGCTTACCTGCCTGTTTCAGGCATTCCAGAAATAATATTTGAATGTTGTCCGGGTCCCGAACGCAAACAAATGCAGGCGATGTACGCTCTCATTAAATCCTGCGTTCCGTGTGAATGGGGTCAACGCTCCCAACATGACTTACCCTGTGGTGGGCCGGATGTTGTTGCGACGGTTAAAGGAAAATAAAAATTGGTAAATTCCTAACTACAGAATAATTATATGATAGCTAACGTGGTGAAAAAGAATATAGTTGTGTTTGTTTAAAAACTTGGTCTATTGTTTTTCCTAACTTGGATATAAGCGCATTTTGGAAACTTCCCCCATTAATTAATAAATCTCCTGAATGCCGGGATTTGGACTTTCGAATCCTGCAGAATGCTATTTTTATAAAGGTAAGATTGTACAAAATGGGGAAGGTGGGAACAGCCATCTGTGATTTTCTGCTCAAGATGAGCTACTGCATTTATTTATTGACTACTACTGTTTCTTGTTTCTCAACGTATTTTGCTAAGTCACTTGAAGTTTTGTTTCAGTTTGCTCCTGTAAGTTACTTAACTGGAATTAATTTTAAAGTGCTGTTATTATTTGGATATTTCGGAAACATCCCAATGTGAATGGTACTTTTGTAAACTTTCTCTATAGTTGGGCAAGATATTAAATTTAAAAATGTCGTAATCTATTAATGTACCGTAGCAAATTCTACTCATTGTTACAAATGGGTTTCTATATTGCTCTAGACTAATTAGAAAGCGCTGCTCGTACACAACAGAACGAACATTTATTACCCGCTTTTTGATACAAAATATACAGTTATTGAAAAACATTTCGGTAAACAACAAAAATAAATAAAAACAGACACAATTTACAGACCTATATATATATATGGGATGAAAAGCGATACACAACGTGTGACAGTGGACTCGTACAAGCCACCCGCTACAAACGGCGGTTTATAATGAAGGTGCTGGTCCACACCATCTAAGTCCGCATTCGTCCGTGACTGGCAGGTGTAGGGAACTCCTCCACAATTGACTTGCCAAGTTAGAAAGCCCCATCTGACCTAGAGTACCATTCAGTGAGGAATACAAATTTAACTGGACAGAAAGCAATTCGCCGTTAAAATGTCCATAACGGCCACCTGTAGATTATTAGAGGATCGCCAAATACACTAGCAAATAACACTACTGGCAATCTACCTCTAATATACAGAATTAGACCGTTAGGCAAAACACCTAGCCATCGGCCGCCTTTCCAGGCTGGTCTAGGAAACACCGATATGAAAATAGGCCGTCCTTAGCAGGCTTGGCTTGAGAAGTGTCCCCGAGGTGCGATACAGCAGTAAAAGTAACGTCGGATAGTTCTTTCTGACCAATTGGATATGAGCCAATACAAATAAAAAAACTCTGATTATAAGTTGGGCGTTTTAAAACCGATCCTCCGGGACTTACAATCGTGCCGCCTTACCTTACGTAAAAGCCAACGCTATTGGATACACTACCATGTCAGATACATTACTTTGTGACAGTCATTGCTATATATTTTTTTTGTTGTGAGAAATGTGTGAAGCATACACGAGTCTATTATAGCCAGAAAGGAAATAATGCTAAAATAATGAGATTTTCTCAGTTTAAACTTCGTAGTTTGTCGAAATAATGTTGGATCATTAAGCATGAAACTGTAGCGTATGGTTTTCCAATATATCATATTGTAACTTCTCAGTTCCAAACACTTCTGTGATATCCCTTTTTTTTATAAATGAGGGACTGATAAGGATATCATTGATGGCATGTTTTGCTGATGAATAAAGAATAGGTTTAAAACAAAATAGCATACCCCAGCTGGTTTATTATGACTGCCTGTATATCCCATAAGAGACTAATTTACGCCAAACACAAGAATAGGTTTAAAAAAAATAGCATACCCCAGTTGGTTTATTATGACTGCCTGTATATCCATAATAGACTAATTTATGCCAAACACATCAGCATGAGATAACTGTTATCTATACGGGAATAAATAAGATATATATTAATTAATTGATTGGTGTTTAACTTAGAGATAACAGAGCGATCGGAAATGTGTAGATTTCTGAACATTTATGTAAATATATTACTAGTATTGTGATAAATAATAACACAAATGCAGCTATCAGTTGTATAAGTGGAGACAGGTAAGGGCAGCAGCGCCAATAGTAGAGTCAAATCAGACAGACAATTCAAACAAAGCCCGAAAAAGTGACACCAACAGCAACTGGGTTAAAGTTAAAAAGTATTGAAAATACTGGAAATAGTATGGAACCGTACAATGAGAAACACGGAGTCGTTCATAAGGATGCCTCAGTGTGCAGCATAATTGTTGTTCATAATATATAGACCAGTCACGGCTCTCTGAAAAGTCGGCTATTTCATTGGGAAGAGTCCAGAGGGCTTCAGTATGGTTGTCTCTGTCACTGTTTTAGGGGAGAGTACTCTTGTTCAGCCAGTGGGGAGCAACTCTGAGTACAATGGGACTGGAAAAGGGTGGGTCATAACAACATAGTTCCACAGACATAGAGCGGTGCCCATAGAGCGGTGCCAAATTTGGAATAAGTCCCTATACAACTACTCTTTAGCTGATTCAACCTGGATCAAAAAGCGACGGAAGTATATTAATGTAACTAGAGAACATTTCTTCGGAAAAAAAAAGAAAAAAATATACCCACTTGGCAACTATATTAAACAATAGAAACTGAAAATGAAAAAAATCCGGAATAAATATATACTGATAAATTAAGATATTTCTGAAGTAAAAAAAATTCCCCAAAAGTACATAATAAGTTCGATATGCTTACAACTGCGTATCACATTTCATTGTTATTTTCCACTTAACCAAATACATATATTTCTACTGAAAATACTTACACAGGATTATAACACCAATCACATCTAGAAGAAACAGGAAAACACCATCACCAACAACTACATTTTATTTTAATTTATAAATGATAGTTATTAAATTATTTGTGAAAGTGATGGATTTTTAATATTTATCAGGCATTTGCTTGCCAATGATTCATTAGCATCTATGAATACTGTATTCTATGTTAAAAGTATATTTTATAAATGATACAGGAATGTATATAAATTAAAAAGTTAGCTATAAAATAATATCCATTTGTAAACACCTGCAGAAGTGAACTTGAAATGATACGGTATTTGTTTTTGGCGTTATGAGACTCACAAATGACCTAAATAAAAACTAGGCCATGATCTTCCGCTTACTAAATTGGCAAAATAGTGAATTATACGCACTCATTTCGTACACATTTAAGATATTTTCACTCACCCAGCACTATCAAATTATCCATTAACCGATTAACATGGTATATATTCCACATGGTCAAAATTCTTGTCTATATCAAAGGTCTGTTCAGTTGTAACGATATGGCGTAATGATATTTACCGCGAATGGCGCTGTTATGTATGTTTTTTGCGGGTTCAACTATTTAAAAAAGTTCCGTGAGTTTATTGGTATGCCTTGCTTTTTTTCTAAAATTCATTTCAGTAACTGACTCGTTTTAATTAATGAAAGTGGCACTATGTAAATGTTCTTTACGAATCTAATAATTATGTTGCTTCCAATAAACCCGTTTTTTGTCTCACATAGACGCTGTCAAAAAGGAAACGCATAGGCGAAATGTTAATAGAATTATCTCTTTAATACAAAGCGGGATAATTCAGTAATTGTTTGGGGTAGCACAGTTTAAGTTGGTACAAGTTTGTGGTAATGTTCTCGCTATGGACCGACGGAAGCGGAGGTATATTCGTCACCGAAAAGCGCCGCACGAGGGCGCTGAAGTCAGTACCTTGTGTGGCCACCGTGAGCTGCAATCACTGC
>JAVFBZ010050168.1:3479-30986 GCA_032466195.1 Katharina tunicata
TTGTACGTTCTTGGCTTTTAAATGCCTCTAAAACAATTCATTAGAAATAAAACAAATTCACAACTTAAATAATTTGTTAAACTAATTACCAGTTAATATGTACCATTTTTATTTTTATTATTTCTCTTTCATCCTCCTTATATTTAAATAAATTAATGATCATTTTTATGTTACAGATGACCAGTTTGTTGAGTTCCTAAAGAGTTGCAATCAGCGTCTCGTGCAAAGTTTCATCAACAGCGTCATAATGGCAGAGAAAAAATTATATGGATACGTTACATGACATGATTGGCTCCATGTCTACAAGAACATCTGTGATAGATTTTAAATCATGACAACTCATTTTTACTTGTGTATTCATTCTACTAACGTTAAAAAACGAGTCTGCCACTTGGCTGCATAAGTGTTACCTTTCTAGTTAGCACTCAAAGCCTTCATGAGTGTCAGTCTGTCTTAAGCCATGTTGAAAACATTTGCCTGTGGGGTGCTCTGTTGTGCCCTGGTTGTTGTGGAGCCTTATTTTGTGACTTTCCAAAATGATGTGTTGTGCCAAGTATTATTTTGAGAAATGGGTGATATAAACATTATGCGGTTTACCTTGAATTTCTTACAATCCACTTGTATATATAAATTCTGTATGTTTACTGACAATACTCTTTTTGGTTGAAACTAAGGTTTGGTGACAAATTCTGTTGAGATTTACTTTTACAAGCAAAATAGCATGATACAATTAGAAATTATGTTTGTTCAGGATGATTGACATAAATGTATCCAACAGATTTTACTGAAGCAAACAATATTAATCTATTTGTTTTCTGTTACACTTTCTGTTTTAAATTAGCTTCATTGTTTTGAAGTAAAATGCTTACTTTAATAAGCAGTTCCTGTTTAAAGTTGGTCTTATTGTTTTCACTTTTTATTGTTTAATGTTTCCTGGGAAGTTTTATTTTATCTTTTTAGTCACATACGCATCGAAGATAAGGCTGTTTAAATACTTTCTGATTGCCTTGATTGAAGAAGTTTTGAAATTTGTTCATAAATTAAATCAGTTACATTGAAATATGCAATGCCTGGGTACAATTCATGTACGTGCCAGGAGAAATCCTGCCTATTTTAAATCCATCGGAAAAAGGGTCGGCCATTGCTATAGCCTATTAATATGTATCAGTAAAACCTATGATCGGACCACAGTGAATGACCTTCCTTATATGTAATGAGTCAGCATTTTGAATCTTGTAAGGGGCGGGGCTTATGACCGTTGACTTGGAATAACATTGGTACACCAAAGCATGTCCCAGTTTCTGTTTTATTCTTATTTTTAAACTTTTACTTAACGTACCAAGCTGGTGGTGAAATTCACGGGAGGCCACTAACTCTCACTTCTTTAGAAAAACATATACACCTGTAATTCTGTAATAACGCAATGTACCCCATTTTTGGGTGTGTATATGACTTTAAAATGCTGGGGTAGTTTCATAAAACTTTGTGCCAAATTTTGTCGTCACCTTATGGGAGTTTAACCTAAGGCAATGTCATTTACAACGAAAATTTACTCTTAATATGGAGTGGTCTAACTAAAAAAACAAAATAAATAAGACGTCACAGCTTATTTTATAAACTTTCATGTAACTTATTGTTCTCTGTATGGCCGCAAAAAATGTGTCCACCATTTTATTTTAAATTTACTGTTCACAGGATGAGAGTTGTGTACAGCAGTAGACCACCCTTCCTTTTCATGAATTTAAATGCAAGTTGTTTTCACAACCTAACACTGTGTTTATAAACTGGATTTTTTCTTAATGTGTGTGTGTATTTAATCTAATGATGGAGACAGAGAACTCTGAAAGCTAAAAAATAAACTATGTATCACTTAATCAAAGTCGTCTTATTTATTTTAACGAAAATTTTGTGTACAAAGTTTTAAAAAACTACCCTCAGGTCAGGAGGAAGCTACAATTTGTACTAAAAGGGGAGATAACTTGGCTGGTGCATTTAGAATTTTTTGGGGATGAATTAAAATTTTTATAAACCCCTATTTTGTACAAAATCATTCATCTGCAATGTCATTGTAAAAATATCATTAATATATTGTTACAAGAAATGTCTGTGTAAAAAAAGAGGTGGGAAGTAACCAATAACAATACCAATGTCTTGAAAGGAGGAATTACGTCTGTGAAGCTTGTTCTTTGATGCAACTTGACAACTATTAACACTGGAGAAAGGACAACTTTATTGTTCTAGTATATTTGCCTCTTTTTGGAATTTAAATCTTAAATTTAACACGAAGCATAAATTATGTTGTAAAGAATTAAAATATTTTTACTTTCATAACAAAAATGTCCCTTTATGCTCTCTGAGCTATAGGCCATCTGGAAGTGGATTTGTTGTGGTGTCCCTGTTTCTCGCCCTGTCAATGTATAGCAGTGTCTTCTGAATTGCCAGCATTGCAAAACTTTATTTATATTTTACAAGAATTGAGACGAGGTTCAGAATGAAATCATCCGTAGACCAAGCCATGACCGTATTTGCCACTATAAGATGATTAATAGAAAATGGGGAAAATACATAGAAATTCTGGGCTATACTCAATCTTGTTTTTTTTTTTGTTAAATTGTTTTAAAGATGAACAGATATATATGTGAATTTAATTTTAGTGACAAAATTTTATTAAAAAAATTGTCTGTACTGAGTGGTGCAAAATGTTTTAATGATTTCCTTTCTTTTATTGAAATTTTATGAGATCCATCGTACTATGGCTGCTGTTTTATGAAATGTATATTTATATTTTGTGCCCTAACAATTGTTTTTACAAATAAACTTTGATTTGAAAATTGTTTTCTATTTTTTTTATCCACAGTGCTGTTGCAATTGGCACTGGTATCTAGTCTGTTTTGGGTGTTTTGGCATCAGAAGACGTAGGCCTAAGGCATGTAATGCTGGTTTGCATTAGATAAAATAATAGTCAAAAGAATTTTTTTTTGTAAATCATATTGCTCATTAAATTTATCCTTTTTTAAAAAATCTGTTTAAAGTGTAAAAAAAAAAACTTGACAAAAAAAGTGACAAAAGAATCCAGTCAACCAACCATTTCCCCTCCAAGAATGGAACTTGGCAGTTATTTTTATAGGTCTTATAACCTCACCAACTTTAAAATGACAACTGGTATAACTTTGAGCCCACTTGCCTATTTTAAGTAAAAAGAGTTGATTCATTGATTTTTTGATCGATTGATTGTTGTTTGCACTGTGCTGAAATGTATTTCACTTATATGACGGTGATGTACTCCAACAGTTGGCTACATAACCACACCAACACAATCATAACGTGTGAACTGTTCTGATCTGTTGGAAAATTGATGCTCATACAGTGTAAGACATTATGGATAAAAATACCGCATTATAGCCACAGGACAACTATAAACAAGGGAGGTTTCCTGTGACCGCGAATATCATGTTGGTTTTTACGCGCGGACAATCCTAGAGAACGCCGTTTAACACATATCAAATAAAGACTCAATATCAATGTACATCCATTAAAAAAAAACGGTTGCACAGTTTTCAATCTGAAAATAAAATATTGTCTGTTTCGTTGAATTTGTATCATGCTTGTATGTGTTGGATAGTAACTAAAATATGCTATCAAAAGTTTACAATGTTGCGTGTTATTACCGGTATGTTTGCGACAGACACACAATCGAGAAAAACAAAGGAAAAAAAAGGGTAAAGAAATCGGTTTGATTACAAAATAAAAGGACTCCCCCACCTCATTATATCTTCTTTTAAATGGATATAGGTCGTGTTGTAATTACGCAAAGCTGGTATAATTGCCAAGATTCTAATGCCTTTAGCAGGCCAAAGAAGACCACCCCGCCTCTACTGCTGCCACCGACCACAGACTTAAAAATTTGACAAAATAAATGAATTAGTCTGTAGATGTTTGTCATTTAAATGTGGACATTGTTATAATTTAATCTAAAATCTACAAAATACTATTTATGTCTATTTTTAATTTTCGACAACAAGCTGTTGTGTAAGTCTGAAGTATTTATGCGAGGAATTAACTTTTTGACGATGTTGACTTTTCAACTCTGACATGCAGCTGACCGGCGAACCTGACATGTACTTGCGCATGCGGATTGACGTGCAGGTCGGCTGACGAGACGGTGCGTGTTTTGTAGGCCTTGGACACCGGGGATTTTTACTACTGAATATTTTTTAATTCCTGATTTTAAAAACAGTGAAGTTTTAGCTAAGACAGTTGCACTAGATAAACTAAGTGAATATATTTAAGGGGGGAAGGAATCCATGGCTTGGTTCGAGACCTTTGCTTGATTCAGTTTGCTGACATATTTCGTGCACCGTGAAAAAAGGTTGCTGTTCGATTCCTTTGGCCATATGAACCTAGGCGTATTTGGATTTACCAATTGATTTCGGCAGGTAAGAAATACTTTTCTTTAGACTCGTCGTAATAACAAATAATCTTTTGCGTCTTTGTTTTCTTTGTGCGTCGAGCATTGTTTCAGTTCTTTGGTTATTTTTAGCAAATTGTTTGCAGACGGCATATAAAAACATGGCTGACTTGAGTGACAGAAACGGACAAGAGGCGGCTTCAATGTTCGTTTCGAGTGGCTTCCGCATGTTCTTGTTTGACTTTGATCTCCCAAATTGTGAAAACCAAATGTTGACATTTGAAATCAACTACAATATATATTTAGATTAGTTGTCAGTTCAATATATTCATGCTGTCACTCCACTGGAACATTTCCAGCAGAACTAATATTTGAACTGACTTCACATTATTTGGTTATGTTGTATGATATATAGATGACGCAGTGGACTAATAACGATACATAACACTGCATCTAGTTATGTTTGAGTTGTTGTAATACACCATTATCATATAAGTGAAATACCCTTGAGCACCACGTTAAACACAGAGCAATCAATCAATCTCTCAATTCAATATAAGAAGTACATGTAATTAGTCTACGTGTAGCACCGGTAAATATATCACAAATTAAACCACATTATCCTAACAAGAAAATAACAAGTGTTTTGTTTTTGCAGTTGAGATTACATGGCAATATGATAAGGTTTCATTTCAACATACGGTTGGAAGAAGGAATTATACTGTCCTTCAAGTTACATGTACAAGGTGCAGTTGTTGTAATTTTGATATACAGATTTTGGTTGAATACTTGACGGTTTTGAGTTGACTGAAATTAGTTTAAACTGTTTTTATTTTGGGGTTGTTTATTATTGATATCAATTTGCCATATTAAGAAAATTTGGTAAAATTCTCAGGTTATAAAAAATTGAAAGAAGATTATTATGGAATTAACCAGATTACACTTGCCGGCACTAGCGTCTCGCAGTGATGAATGGTTCGTAGGATACTACCATACTAAGATGTGTTATATGTAATCAGAAATAATAATAATCTTGATTTAAATAGGACCAACAAACTCAACAAATTGTTGATCTTTCCTGAGGCCCTCCTTTGATAAAAATGTAAAATTCAGACATAGTTTATAAAGTATACATAAAAGTATTCACATTGCCACATGGCACAAAAATAGACATATTGGGTCACACTTCATACCCAGTTTGTGAAAGCCATCGAACAAATAGGAATAAATATACAGTTCTTTATTATTTTCAATATAACAAACAGTGCTTCATTTAAAATAAAATAGAGCCTTAAGTTACATATCCCTTGTTTAGTTGATCAAGTTATATATATATATTATATAAATAATATGTGCAGCTGTGTATAATATTAATAATTTGCACTGCACCAAAACTGTCAGCAAGACTTGAACTAACACCGATTAATTTATATCAGATAACTTACAATTACACCATAAGCATTCTCCAGTAATAAGATTACAATGTTTTGATGCATTGGACGTAAGTACTTACTACTATGCCAATATTGCTGTTAGCAATGTACATGTAGTTACATGTAGAGTTTGATAGTGAATGTAAATTAAAATTATTGACTACAATGGATACATTTTCTTTATTTAAATAAACGACTGACAGTGTATTTATAGACAGTTAGTACTGGCTATAGATGGCATGATACAAATAACTTATTATAAATGCCAAAATAGGTATTTAACAGTATTAATTTTTCTGTAACATTTAAAGAGTGTATGTTTGTGTTTTTCTGCAGCTGGCTATCTATAAAAAGAATTACATATTTATTAAGATAAACAGCTAACAAGTTATTTCCATTTACTCTACATTGTAGGATACAAAACCTGTATACTACAGTTTGTGAATCAAAGTATAAAGTCATCCTGTGTGCATTTGTCATAAATTGAATCAATTTGGGACCATAGCTGGATATATAAGCTTAAAGGCTGCTGGTGATCAATTTCCGTATGGTTATAATATGAATGTCCGATTTCCTGGCTAGGCCCTTGTCAGCTGCATGTTTTGTATTAAAATGCTTGTCCAGAAATACATGTAATTTAACCTTAAGCGTGGAGATCCTTGCTCACTTAACTCATACCAGGACAAACAATGACTGTGTACTGATCTTAACATGCAAAATTACGGTAAAAACATTTGTGCACTGATCAAAATAGTTACGAAAGTACAAGTAGTTTAGTATTTCTATTATTTTAGCTTTATTATTGGGTCAATTTTGTGTGACTTTCCAATTTAAACCTGGGCTAGAAGAGTTTAGTATCTATCAACTTGAAAAGTCTATGTGGATTTTTGCACTATTAGCTGTTTTTGTTACTTTCGCTTCGTTTGAGTAGCCAGGCCTATTACAGCAGGAAAAGGTGTCAGTTCAACAAGGCTGCACACATACCCTCTTCATTTTAACCCCTTCTATTGTTAAAGGTAAGTCATTATAGGTTTAAATTACTTTTCTCGTTAACTCAAGAAATTAATATTTCCAAAAATTGGGTTCTATCTAAAAAACTAACTGGTTATCCTGAAAATCAATTAACCACTTACATGTATAATCAATAAATTTAAATTTAACCATGATAATTTTCATACGATGAAAGTAGAATTATCATTCACAGCTTAGTCGGCCTAGGTGTTGATCCAGTACATGTTCATGGTACATGCAGTTATCAAAGTATCAATTTTATGTTCCCCATGTAATCAACGCCTTGGCGTAACCAGGTACATGTGGGGAGAAAGACATGTTAATTGAATATGCACATCATCATGTACCAGTAGATCAATAGACTAGCCCATTGGTTACCAAACTGACTGCGGGTGGTTGGGTAGGAGCTTTCTGCTCTTTGAGCAAAGGGGCCCAGGATGCTGATTTATTGTGGTGTCCTGGTTTGTTAATGTTATGTAAATGTTTTGACCTGTCTTTCATGTTGCCAGCATTGCGTACAGGGGTTTCCTTCAACGATTGTGCTTGCATACTGTCATATATAAAATAAAGTGAAATGGCCTTGAGTACGGTGTAAAACCCCAAACAAACAAACAAACAAACCAAACTGACTACCTCAATGTAGTCTTACAAATACTAAAGCATTAAAGTTACAAGGGTTTTTATGTTTAAAAATTAAAATGTTGCCGAACCTTAAAGGATGTACATGTAGTTTGGTCTACACCCTGACCCACATGTATGTATCTGACCCAGTGAAAATATATATTGCTCCTTACTTCATATCTTAAATGTGTGTACAAAAAGTTTTCAGTAACTTTTATCATTGAAGGTTTATTTAACTTTTATCCAACATGAATATTTCCAAGCTTTAAAAAATTAAGTCTGTGTTATAAATGAATTGATAAAGTAATAATAAATAAACATGCTCAAAGTGTGGCTAAAAAAAACAATGCATCAAAACAACACATTTTGTGTAATATTGGATATTTTTGTCCAATGGCAATTTCTGCAACACCTGATAATACAACAAAAACAGCAACCTGGCATTCCCATTCTAGTACATGTATGTTGCTTTGGGCCCTTGGCATTATAAAGTTGAAAGGCTGAACTAAACAGCTAAAATCTCTTAGGCAATTGGCTTACTCCATTATGGGTGTGTCAGCCAGTAAGTTGTTAGACAGGTAATGGCTGGTCTAATTACAGGTAAGAGGGCTAAGGTAGCTTATTAAGTTATTACCATACCTAGCAATGCTGGTATGTCACACTTAAACTATCTGTATTATTGTGGCCATCTATTCTTCAGCAGTGACCCTACTTCAGAGGATAGCAAAGGGGCACATTTAATGTTGATGTTTCAGTCAGCTATTTTATCTTTGTTGTCAACTGATCCAAGTATTGTACTATAAAGTACTCTTACCTACCTTCTGGGGTGTTATTGGCTATAAGAATACATTTCAGTTTCTTCTGCCATGATACAAAATAAGAAGTTTTTATTAAATAAAATAAGCAGGATTGATCCACTTTTTATGCTGTGTCATGGCTAAAAAAAATCCATTGACATAAAATAATACCAACTGTAATAACAGAATGTAATATAAAAAAGCACCCATATTAATTTTGCAAGTTTTGACTTTTAAATTTGATATTATCTATCCAAGACTGATGGACCGGTCTGTTGCAAAATATATTATAATATATATTTATGTTGTATCGGTATGGGAAAGTACACTACTTTTATGGGAAATTACGCTACTTTTATAACAATGATCTTATAACACAGATCATTTTGTCTATAAACTGTAGGTATGTGGCACTTTTGTTTGTTCCTCTCAAACTGACCTTTTATTCATTACATCTATACCAGGAGGGGTGAGTAATACATATGAAGGCTCTAGGATGTCATGCCTGGAGAATGTCCTGCTGTGATTTTCCCTGTGTGGGTGGAAGGTGACATCAAAGATCTCCCTGAATCATCCACGGTGATCCACCTATACCCTCTGGCATCATTGCACTGTTGCTTTATGAATTATTACTATGTTAAATTGATCATGATGGGCTTGATGGCAAACAAAATATATATGAAACTCAAATTGAAAATAGATAATATTGCTTACAAATTAGCATCTCCGGTGCTTTTATGAGCTGTCCACTAAACATTGATAAATGCTTTTTTCTCATCATATAAGTGATATCCCTTTGAGTTTGATGGTATTAAACACCAAGCAAAAGAAAGAAAAAAGTATTCCAAGTTATTCCAGCAATTAAAGGTCTTCTTGGTGACATAAATTTCTTCACTGTTAGCACACAAATGCTTGATCAGAAAGTAGATATTCTGGTACTAACTAATGGCCCGGTATCTAATTTCTTCTCAGTGTAGATAAATGTTATTGTTGGCCCTGGGCTCCATTCTAACAACTGGTTGAAACACATTGTAACAATTTCTAACTGACACGCCCACATGTGAAATAACGGCTTGCAGCCATAGAATTCACTCCATGGTAACACCCTTCTTCTAACTAATGTGAATAATGAAATATCTGTTTTTCCTTGAGAGTTGAGACGTTTTAACAATTCATTATGTAGTGATTACTTTTTAGTTTAAACAAGAGTCAAGATTACATGTACGTGTGCTGTTCCTGGAAATACATTTTTCAGTAACAAGTTGAACATAATTTAAATATATCCCTGTAACCAGGTATGCAGCAAAAAGTAATATTTTATTTTTTATACTTGCAAATAGTCCAATACATTTATAGCTAAACAAGCAACAGGTGTCCTTTTTATCAAGGCTGTCCGGCAATTTGGTGAAAACGATATTCCTGGGTCCTAATGATCTTACAACTAAGGACTATGCAAAGTCCATTTCTTTTAATTTAGCCTTTCAGTGCCTTTCACCTCATGTTTTGGTGGGCTGGTGATTGGGTGCCCTGGTGCTCTCTGTGCTACATGTAAGATGCTTTAGGCAGCGTATTTGTTAATGTGTCCTGTGTTTCATCCTTTAAATGTCCTGTGCTTTGTTTGTTATTAACAGTTTTGATAAGGCTGGTTTTCTTCTTCTATTGGCCTGGCGCAATATATCATATGAGTTAAATCACCTGAATTTTTAAGGCGTAAAACCCAAATCAGACAAACAATTGGGCCATGCTTTGTCGTTTGTTTATGTTTTATTGTGCTATTCTTTTCTGCCAGTATGAAAGCGATTTCATTTAGTACCTTGTCATTTAATTTAAATAAGTTTGACAGTTTGTAACTACAAACAGACAGGGAAAAACTTTGTCGGGCCAGCCGCCTACATGTTCATATCCAAATAGGGTATTAAAACTGAATTAAAGTATGCTCTAAGATTGATAAAAGTTTGCTTAAAATTTTCTGCTAGGAAATGCGTATTGGCCTTGAGTTTCTCGGTTATCCAGTTGTCTACATTGTATATTTTGTGACATGGCTAATGGTTGTTTTTTTCCTTTCTACAATGTATGTATACCGTTAGCATTACTACCAAGAACACTTGACTTGTTGACCAGTTGTTGTGTAGTTTGACAGAGCCTTTACACTAAGACTGGAGAGAATAGACAAAGTATTTCAAAAATTTTGAGCGGGTGCTTGGGTGGGAGATTCCTGCGCCCTGGTGCTCCCTGAGCTAAGGGGCATGTTGGAAACTGATTTATTGTATTGTCCTGTCTTGCCTGAAGTAAATTACATATTTACAAAAGCTTATTCCAAAATTGACCAGTTTATCCTAAAAGTGCTACCAGATTCTTGTCTTTCTCTGGTTTGAGGATAAACAGGGCTATACACACTTTTCTGTTTTGTCCTGTAAATTTGATACACATGGCATCTTCTATGTTGCCGACATTGCTAAGGGTGGCTCCTTCCCCAATGTGGCTGGGGCTCCGTCATAGAAGTGAAATAATGTTAAGTATGATGTAAAACCCTGATCATTCAATCAATCAAAAATTTTGACAGCAATGCTTTATCCATGACTTGTAAAAAAAAAAACGCCCACATTCCATACACTGAATTTACTCTCTTTACTGTGCACTGCAACTGCTTTTGCTCTTTTTTACCCTTCCAACATACAGGGTCAGTGATGTTGTCAGTATGCTACTGTTAGCGTGGAGAATAGAACCAGTATTCTAAAAAATCTTGTTGGTATACACATGTAGGATAATGTTTGACAATGTTTGATGTGTTTGTGTCTTGTGGGCCTTTTGTGGCTCTGTTTGACCTCTCACCCCCAACCTCTGACATGCCAAGACATCTCATCCTCCAGCTGTGTTATCTTGTAAATCAAACACTCTATAAATAACCTGCTACATGTATGCCCTGGTCATCTGATCCATCCTACAGGGGTTAACCATTAGTCCATATGGCAGTGTTAGACTGATAGCACTCAAATACACCTCCAAGACTGGAAAAAGGTCTAAACATTCAGAACTTTGGTGAAAGCTCTTTTCTTAAGTTTCACAGTTTGTAGTATTGGAATCATCACTGGTCAGACCCATGTGGAAAACAAAAAGATAGCCAGCAGTTCTTTGATTGTTGATGACATAAATGTTAAACAAATCATGAAATGTCAGATTATGGTTCCCATAAGCTCTTGACAAGTACAGTTGTATTGAGGCATTTGGCATACATGCACATGTTACTACATGTAGCAGTAGTAAGGAGTGGCAGACAGGCAATGCACAGCGGGCCTGATTTTATTTTATTTAGTTAATTTTTTCAAACATTTTATTAGATAAGCAAAATAATAATGAACTATAGGCAGACCTGATACAGTACACCAAAATATTAACCTGATGACATTGGCTTCACCGAGTGTTCAGTCTGAACTCGGAAGACACCATGTCACCCATGTGGACAGTCTGTCTTCACGGTGTGCCTAAACCATTGGTGTACTGTAAG
The DNA here is from genome assembly GCA_032466195.1 of Katharina tunicata. Lineage (NCBI taxonomy): Eukaryota > Metazoa > Mollusca > Polyplacophora > Chitonida > Mopaliidae > Katharina > Katharina tunicata. Next base: position 15,255 of record JAVFBZ010050168.1, read on the forward strand.
GAGACGAATGCCCAGTCAAGTTTGAAGACCAATTCGGAATTTCCCCTTCAGGCTGCAAATAGAACCAGCTTTGCTTAGTTTGATCTTTTCACAAAATCATAGATGACTTTATTTCATTCTAAACTTCAACTTAGAAAAGCGACAAATCCAAAGCATAGACATGTAGCTTAAATAGCAATGAATGTGGTGTAACACTCATTTATAAAGCTTATAATGGAGGATTATCATTAAACGCAATATACAGATTTGGCCTTTTAGACCCCAATGGACTGCAATCCATTCTTACGAGGATAATTAATGAGATTAATTAACCATTAAAATTACTCAGAAATAAACACCCTTTAACTCGAAATGTTGTTCCATCAAACCAATTTATAATTTCACCTTTGAAAATTCTAAAAGTGGAACCTTTCTGTCTGTCTTGTGCATGCCAGATAGTTCAAATTACAATTTATAGCTTAATTATAGTATATGTAGCATCAATTTCAATTATATCGTCAATTATACCCCCTTTGTCCTTTTTTAATTCTCATAATTCAGTCAGTTTGTATATTTTTATTGGCTGCAGGTGTATTGTCTTTTGCACTGCTGGACATGGTGTTAAAGCAAACTTTTAATAATGTGTATTGAATATTTGAATTACCCGCAGTGTGGTTGAAAAACATTAAATGATTTATTTGATAACTTCGAGCAAACATAAGCAAAAAAAAATTATAAAAAAATATCAATATAACACTTCTAAACATGTTTGTCTGAGTCTTAGTGGCATTATTTTTCGTTTATTTGTATAATGCATTTTATTGACCAGCTTTAAAGTGTGTCATGTAAGATTTACCTACCCTGACTGTAATGCCTGTTTTCGCCTGAAGGTGGCAGTAAATAGCAGGTGATCTGTGCTATTATGTCTAAGAATTTGCTGTTAATAGGGGAGTGTGGGGACACTGCGTCATACTGCTCTCATCATTGATTCTTGAGATATTTATAAAGATTTTATGGCCTTAGCCAATTTGAGCTAGATTAAGACAAACTGCTTTGGAGCTACATGCGGGATTGTTTTATGAGTGAGCAGAATTCATAGTTGTTGTGTCAGCTACTGCCATCAAGCAGAGACCACTGAATGTTGTATGAATTCTCTGTAGCTGTCAACCTGGTATAGGTGACCTGGTTTAACTAGGCTTGTCAGCCCAGTAATTACCTATCTCTACATACATAGATACACAGGTAAGTCTATGTATACTACATGATTTGATATGTGTACAACCACTCGTCTGTCTCCATTAGTAGAGGCTTTCTCACAAACACAGAGGCTATTCTTTATTATTGTAACCATTTACTTTTAGGACAATTTTAATACATTCTTTATGTATAGACACAATGTTATTTGCATTTACATGCATAATACCTTTTGGAATGTAATTTTCGTTAAAAATGAAATGTAATGATTCAGGTCATCATTTCATAAGGCTTTGCAAGATGTGCCTACATGCATATATATGGACCTGAGGTATATGAGGGAGTCACACGAGTTGACTTCGGCAATCGCGGGGGGGTTTACGAGGTTTCCTCCTGGTTTTCCGCCGTAGTGAGTAGAGCAAATTAAGAAGTGGAGAAACCGTTGTCATATAAATGAAATACCTTTGAATACGACGTTAAACACCAATCAAACAAACAAACAAATTTAGACGTTTATTTTTTGTGGTCAACTGTTTTGTCAGTTGCATGTGCACCACATGTTCAGTTTACATACAATTACATACAGTAAAGCCCAGCAGCAGCTTGTTATGTACAATACCATGTGTTGTAACCCTGGCTACTATGGGGACATCTCGGTTAGACCTTGTCTGGAATGTACTCCACTGTTTAATACTGTATACCCAGGGATTGTTATCTATCTTTACTGACCTAATAGGGCTTAGGAAGCCTTAGGGCTCGCAATACACATTAATGATTCTGCCACAAAAACAGTTTGTACAAAACTACACATTGTCATGGAGAGCTAACTGTGAGTTAGACCACCTATAGCTCTGCCCTGGCATTCTTGGGTCACAAAACATGTCAGGTTGATAATTTTTATTAAAGCAATAGAAATGGATAATGCTGTTTTGACTGCTCTTATAATGATTTTACTAAAGAAATGTGAAATAGATTCTTTATATATTTTTGTATAAATGTAGAGAAAGAAAATTTATATATATATAGTTAAATAAAAAGAACTTAATATGACTATCCAATACACCAAAATAGGTGATATATTTATATCTATAGGCCTACAATGCCAGAAGTACCAAGTTTTCATATGTTTGTGTACATGTGTGTGTTAAGTAAAAAATAATTTAATTACATTAAACACTAGTGACGTAGTCTGGCAAACTGGTTCATGTATAATGGTATGTTAATGCCCACTTGTGTCCTCCTTCCATGTGCATTAAAACTGTACAAAGGCAGATCTAATTGTGTGATGAAGAAACCATAGTTAATCATATATATTTGCTACATTGCCTTTATCCTGAACTCTTGAATTTAGTATAAGGTACCGTAATATGAAGTTGGTTTTGTAACACTGTGGCTGTGTTGATTTTCTTATCACCTGAACATAAACAACCTGGTAAGTTGGTAACCCAGCAAGTATAGATTAGTGCACCTACACATAGGGAGATATTGCTTACATAGATACCTACACTGTAGGTAGGTATGTCCTGTAGAGTTGTAGAGATATTTTGTTAGTTGACTCTTTCATCTTTGCCACCTTTAAACACACATGGCAAGTTTTGGGCTTTAAACATGTAGGTCCCAGAGTTACATGTAGTGTTCTTCTGATTTCGTTAATAATTTTGTTGGTGTGTGCTATATTTCAAATATGTCCAGGTTGGATGATTCCTGTCCATTGGTGTTCTTTGTATTCACCCATTTGATTGGCACCCTGCCATATTAGCGAAGTGCCATGTAAAACATCACACAAACAAACCAAGTTAGTTTGCATCCCATGTTGTTCGGAAAACTAACTTGTACAAAACATTTTTTTCCTCAGGATTGTACAGTAATTTGTACCAGTCACTGTGAAAACTGTTTACACTTCACCTGTCCAAACAAAAATTGACTGTTGGTTGGATCGACATACATTACATACACTAATAACTTTCTTTTGGAGATAGTTTGGGTGTCATTCTGTATATCAACAACCATCCACCCCCAATCAAGATATATTGATCAAATAATCTTGTGCAATTAGTCAAGTGGGACGGTGGTTGGGTGTGAGCCTCCTGTGCCCTGGTGCTTTCTGAGCTAAGGGGAACAAAATGCTGGTTTTTCATGGTGTCCTGTTTTGTTAATTTAGTACATATGTTTTGTCCTGTCTTTGCCTATTGCCAGCAGCTGTTATGGTGGTTTCCTTCACCAGTTGGGCTGGCACACCGTCATATAAGTGCAATAACCTTTAGTACAGCGTAAAACCTCAAACAAACAAAGCTCACATTATAATATGTATATGTATTTGTACTGTAAATTCATATTTATGTACATGTTATACTAATACATTGTAGTACTAATGTAATAGATTTTTACCAGTACATGTAGCAATTGTTTGTGTGGCAGAGATATCACATGGTGCTTGTTAATCTAGATTGGACTGTTTCCGTTTGACTCTGATTTCAACTCTTCAGGCCAGTGTAATTGCTCTATAGTATGACCCTAACAACCTCACTTTACTACTCTGACAGTTAAAAACTATCACGGAAATGAACCATAGTCATTCAACTTCACTTGAACTGAGACACGCTTCATCATGTAGTGCTGGGAGAGTTACTATTAATTCTTTTGATTGGGATTTTACGCCATACTCACAGTTATTTCTATTATATGACGGCGTGACAGTCCAATCGTTGAGGGAAACCACTATAAGCGACGCTGGCAACACACAAGACAATTAGACTAGACAAAATATTTACATAACATTAGCAAAACTGGACACCACAACAAATTGACATCCTGTGCCCCTTACATGTAGCTTGGAGAGCACCAGGGCACAGGAGGCTCCCACCCAACCACCTGCCATCAATTTAATAGAATTAACTAATTTTATTGTCCAGGTGAAAAGTTTATCACACATATTTTACTTGCTAGTTCTAGGTGCACTTAACAGGCAAGGAAATAATAATGAGTTCACTGAATTTAAAAATGTCAACAATAAGAACTTTGAGTATTATGTAATGATAAAATAGCAAACTCTTATCCTGTAAAAAAAAATTGTACTCACTATTTGAAACAAGTGTCATTGACAAGACATTGTTGTTGATAAATGTATATTTTGACAAGTCGAATCCATTCCAATAACATAAATAAATCAACACCCTTAACTGCAAGTATATTATTTAACCACCTTGTCATCCGTTTAATTTTAGAAAATTTGCTGGTCTGAATATTTGTTTGATGCAGGACTTTCAATGGGGGGCCAATACCCAGCCTACTACCGCTAAGCTACTGCTGCCTAAACAGAATCTAGTATAGGAGTTAGCCAATCAGAATGAATGAATAAAACCAGTCAGATTGCGTTCATTTAATCAATCCGCTATGCTTGATATAACATTATTAATATTGATGGTACTGATTAGTTTGACGCTGATGAGGTCTGTGTATGAAACAAACTCTTGTAAGATGACCTACTGTGAAACTGACAATATCATATGCTCAGCTGCTGATGATATCTACTGGAGAAATTATATCTGAAAATCAATATATACCCTGGAAGAAAATACACAAGGGGGAAATTAACCTGGACTATTGGTATTTTGCAGTCTCGACATGATTCTGTCTATAACATTTACATGTATGTGGTCTCCGTTCTCTTTTGCAATAATTCAAAAACTGATGATTAATCACCGGGGGAAGATATGTATTTTATAAAATTTATATAAACAGTCAGTCTCTCTCAACCAGTTTCTTAGTCATGTGCTAGTTTTGTATTTTTATCAAGGGTGGTTTCAATCACACATCGGGTTGGCACACTGCATATGTAAGTCATATATATATGCAAGTGATAAAACCTGAAGCATGACATACATGTTAAACCCCAATTGAACAATTCTGACAATGAAGCAAATGAAACCCTTCTCCTCAAGTGTACAATTGTAGTTGGCTTGTTATAGACCCAGAATGACTAAATGTATTAAAGGTACTATACCGCAGAATTCCAGCCAAAAATCGACTGAAACGAAATTAAACCTGGTTTTCTAATATTTTTCTAGTATGCAGGCCCAAAGTATAAGCTTTCAGAAAATATCAACCTCGAGAATGTGCGATATACCGTATTAAAGTAATAATAAAGTTTTTAAAATCTATAATGCGACCCGCATTATTTTGCGGTATAGTATCTTTTAAGTTCTTAAGTTAGAAAAAGTGTCATTGTTGCTTGATTTTTTTTGCGTTTCTACATGTGTATTTAAATCCATAAAATGTTGTGTTGTTTTAAACAGTTCAAGATGTTAAACTACTTTTTTGTTTTTATATGGTTTCATCTAATATTTTCTATAGTGGTAAAAGGAACATGCATAGTAAACGTCTCTCTCCATGTTACACAATTCAGGTTCACCGTGCCCATTACGACGTAATTGGCTGATTGAGTTTAGGTGATTTGACGCAATCCAAAACAGTCATCTGACAGTAGAGATTTGTTCCCTCATTAATATCTCACATTTCCAGGTAAATCCACTATTGATCATGGATTCCCAGTGGACCCTCTGGTTGTATGATAGAACATGTGCCCTGTGATTTTATTGATGTGCTGTCACTGTAAATGCTTCAGCATATTCATACTGATGCTGTACATAGCCTAGTATATGTCACTGACTGGAATTTGTTTACACTGTGGCTTGTATGTTGTTTACTGCATTTAAACGTTTATTTTTTAAAATTTGTTCTGTGTCTTGCTCTGTAACTTCAATCTTTTTGCATCCTGTATTTGTCTTGTGTGTCTGGTAATTACTGTGTTTGTTGATGAGAAGAGTTTCTTCCTTCACCTATTGACTGTAAAGGCAAACTGCCTCCTGTGCCTGGTTGCTAGACCTCTGAGCTAAGGGGCATCAGGAAACCAATAAAACAAACATGTTTTGGTGAAAGTACAGTCGGGTCTGTGATCACAGACAAGTTTTTTTGTTTGTCACCCTTTAGGATGAAGTTTTAGCATAAAAATCACAGACAATTTCAACAAGGAAATGCATGTGAACAACATAATTTTATCCAGAAAAAATGGATACCTATTTTATATACTTCTATAGGTTATTCAAAATGACATACCTGTGCTGTAATGTTTTCTCAGGTGTATAAATAAACATTGGTCTTGAGTAGAGTACAATGTAGGTTTTCTTATGTACGACCAGGGAAGGATACATTCAGATTGTTGCAAATTGGCCATTTTAGGATATCTGTTAAATAATTATTCAATTTTTTTTCTGGAGATTTTTCCCCCACTCATATGCACAGGCCAATTTTTAGAGAGGTATTGATGCTTAATGTAGGGAATTCCACTGATGATTTCATGATATAGATTAGATGAGTTGGGTCTACCACACTCGGCTGACAGGAAGGCCCTGGTCTATGAGGTCTCCCCCAACAACACAGGCCTGCCCAATGCTCATATACATGTACCTCCATCCAGAAAGCTATGGTGCAGACCCGGCAAACAGTAATATTATTGACAGTATGGTGCTTTGTTTGACCGTATTACATAAATCTATAAATAAAGCTATTAATAATACTTATTTACACAGTACATTATCATTATTAACAAATGTTACATTGTGCTTGCAGCAGACTGACTGTCACTTCAATATCTGGTAACATGGACTCGTTTTCACTGTTGTGGATCAGGTCATTGAGTGCTCTTATGTAAAATCGTTCTTGAAATTCTCTCTTCTGAATCCACATTCAGGGTTCAAATGCATCCTGATTGGCTTTGTGCATTTTCCAGGTTTTTGCATAGTGTACATCCCCAAAATTGCTCAACATTGACAAAAAGGAATAACAACCTGTACCATGTATAAGCTTATACCATACAGTGCTGTAGATAGTTTCATGCAAGTCCTGAGTATTCTACTTCTGTCCAGTGAATTTTCATTTCAAGAGATAAGGTAAAACAATCTCTAGAAAAACAATCACATATTAACTATAATTGTTTATGATGTACATGTACTTGTTCACTCATTTTCTTCTCAGTGCAATCAGTTCATTAATTCATATTTCTTGGTTTATTTGATCGCTGACAATATGTTGTGTCACAGTATGTGATACCTAAGAAGCTGTGTACATGCAGCTGAGGTCATATAGTGCTGCAGCTTGTACAGGTATATACATTTATCTGCAGCTCAGCTCTGAAGTAATGAATCTGTGTGTTGTGTCCAAGGTTGAATGGCCCTTCAATCACACCAAAACTTAGCAACTGTACCGAAAGTTTTTTTGACAGGTTTGAAATTCTGGACCTAGCACATATGACAAGTGTGGTAGAAAACTGATTGAAATAGTCATTTTTTGCATATCTTAAGCTATGAGCACTCTGTTACAAAGATCTTTATTTGGGAGGGAATCCGTGTTTGTTACCTGGTACCTTGGCTTTCAGGTGAGGATAGAGTGAGTCAGTGGAAGACAAAAGGTATCAATCATACTCTGCATGTATTCTATCTCAATCACATGGTACCAATCAACAATCATGGGTGGTTGGGTGGTAGCCTCCTGTTCCCGGTTCTCTCTGAGCTAAGGGGCACTAGGAAGCAGATTTGTTGTGGTCAACAATTTCTTACATTATTAAGAAAACATGCCATGCAAATTAACAATACAACATAACAAATGATAATCACATATTAAAATTGCTAGAGAAGTAATTTTTTGCCCTATTTTCATCAAATGACATATTTAATAATAAACAACAAAATTCAAAACTTTTAGTTTAGCCTTAAATAAAATAGGATTGAAACAACTAATCAGACACTGCCTAAAACAAGATAAACTTGTACACCTGTCAGTAGGGTGAAAATTAAGTTAACACATGTCCAAATTTGCTGGTCAGAAACTGCTCGACCATACCTGCATCAGAAAGCTACATGTAGATTTATGTGACATGTCCTACTTTGGCAGGCATATTGAATCACTGTCCAGATTAATTAAATTTACCTTATTTAACAGCATGGTTATCTCACCTGCAATGGAGCCAATTTTACAAGTGTATAATTGCAAGACATTCTGGGGGGGGCCTGCTCTGTGGTTGAGCGTTGGACTACGGAGCCTCTCTGTACTGTACCCGTTATCCGTTCGATCCCCCCTGTGGACTTTAGACATACAAGGGAAGTTTTCTGGTGCCTGCGGAGTTCGCGGGGTGGTTTTTACGTTGTTTCTTCTCGGTTTTCCACCATACTGGAAACCCAAAGTCGTCATATTGGTGATATATACTCTTGAGTCTGACGTTAAACACAAATCAAACGAGCAAGACATTCTGGTTTTACGATACAATTAGAATACAGTAAAGTTTGAGTAAACCCTAATTAACCTATTTACCACTATTAACATTATTACACTACAAATGCATTAAAATTGAATACATTATAATATTATAAGCACATGTACAGTGTATAAATAATGTACGGTAACTTTATATTGATGAATTGTTGAGCTTATTTTTTTGTGAGCTGAAAACTAAGTCATCAATAAAATTAGAGTGAAAATTAAATATTTGTCGTTTAGAAAAGAGAAAATATTGAATAAATTTGAAATTTACACTTTTTTTGTAAATGAAAATTTAATGTTTTTTTGCAATCAGTGGGTACATAGTTCATATCTACTACATGTATAGTTACTTATAATACAACTCCCCAGATGTCTCGGCACTAATCAAGGGATTGAGGCTAACTACTGTACTGTTTGATGGATTTTTGTACATGTTCACTGGTGACAATCCCAGTTAAAATGTTAATGGATAAATATTCAACCACATTGTGGTAAAACTAGGTCAGTTTAAATTCCATCTCTGGGTTTAATAATACACACAGTAGGTCATATTCTTCTTGGATAAATTCCTATGTTGAACCCTGTCTATTTTACACACCTTCACACATACATGTCCTTTACAAACCAGTTTTGTGTTATACATAACAAGTAACAGTAATACTAATAGAGCTTCACATACTGTACAAGAACAAAATTTTAAACAAGTTTCTTTTTAATGACAATTTCTTTATCTTTTATGTCTTAAAATTTAACCTCTGAGTGTTTTTTTTTTTTTTTTTCATTCCCTTTTTCAAAATGTGTAATTATTATTCCCTTTCCCAAAATAGAAGACTACATGGAAAAAAAGACAAAGAAAAGTATATTACCCACACAATTGTATAAAATAAAAATTGTAAATTGCCTGTGCCCAATTCCTGGTTTCAGAATTTTTCGGAAAGAAAAACAGTTAAAATAATTATTCTACATATATCATTTCCTGAGCCACATATAAATATACTGGCCCAGTTTCCCATTAATTGACTGATAAGACTGTGTCAGTCAGTTATTATTATCTGTTTTATGAAATAGATTCTTTCATGTAAATGTATCCTTAATTTGAAGTGACAGTACAACAAACCACTCATTGGCATGACACTACATGTACATTATGACTCATTAAACTCTTCATCTAAATTATCTTTTCACAGATCAAGTTACAATATTAATACATGTATCATCAGTTTATAATAGAGTGACACACTGTATTGTTTTGTAATTTGTACACATGAAATTTTTGGTGGAAGCCTAGGCATTATTTGATTCTAGATAACATTAGTAGTACTTGTTTATACAAGATAAATCTTAGTAGTGTGTTGCTCCCATGTTGTACATTGCACTACCTGAAAGGTCTGACATTGTGGGGTATTTTTAAGGAAGTTTTTTTAAAACATTTTCGGAAAAAGGTATGTTGAACAATTGATAAAGAAAGCTACATGTACAGTTGTACATATCATCATATGGTATTTATTTGTGACTGAGCCAAAATGTTAGTACTTGTATTTTCTGATATATTGAATAATTCAGTTTTTGTTCTGAAAGAATTAACACAATGTGTCATGTGATGATGTGACCATGTTGATTAAAACAAGGAAGTAATTTATATCATTTAAAATAACTTAAACATGTGTCCAAATCTTCTTGTCAGAATCTGTTTGACTATAACTGCATCAGAAATCTACATGTATAGTTATGTGATCATGTGGCAGGTCTATTGAATTACTACCCAGACCGATGAGTTATTATCTTACAGCAGGTTTAAATTGTTTTAATATTATGTAGTAATTGTGCCTATTATTTGGTACAATAAGAACAAAATAAATGCAATATTATGTGCAGACAATTTAAATTATAATGTAAATTACTTTTCCTGGACCGGCAGGTCAGATATTGATTTTTAGAGAAAATTTTTCTTAAACCTATTTATACATGGGATATGCCCTCATATTTGAATATGTTTTGAAATTGGTGACGTATGTCTTGTAACAAAAGTTGTTCAGGTTGTGTTTTGTCATAACCATTCTGATTGATGGGTGGTTGAATGGAAGCTTCAGACTATGCCCAGGGCCGGCTGATTAAGGGCCGCATGTTTTGATTTATGCTGTTATATCATAAGAAGTCTTAGAAAAACTTTGTCTTTCGACAGAGTTACTTGTCATACTTTTAAGTGATTTCACATTATTTGCTTGTGTTTGAGTGGCTGTTATATAAGTGAAATAAATTTGAGCTAGTTCAGCACGACGTCAAACGATCAGTCAATACTGTGCTCATGTGCTTTCAGAGTTGACGGACATGAGGGAGCCGATTTCTTGTTGAATCTTCTTTTAAGTCCTGTAAATTATGTTGCCTTGTTTGTTGCTGGTGTCCCATAGTATTAGCCAGAATATAAAAAAAAGGGTGTCTCAAATCAATATCTTCAAGAAACAGTGTGTCTCGTTTGACGTTTTCCCTATCTTTCCCATGTTAAATTTGATTGAAATACTAAGGGTGTCTCAAATGGCTTCTTGAGTGTCTTAAAGACACAGAGTCACCGCTGTGGCTAACACTATGATTTTGAACATGTAAGCTTTTGCCTAATCCAAAACTTTTTCTGTATTTTTTTCAGAATAAGCTGTCTTCATGAAGATGGAAAAGTTAAAACGCAGTCTGAGTTTTCGGAAGAAAAAAGATCATGTACCAGAATGTAGTAAACCTCACCAATGGCAAGAAGACGAGAAGAAAGTTAGAGATGGCACCTGTAGTTTCCAAGTCCGGGTAAGCTCATGGGGAAATGGAGGACCAGGAGGAGATTGTTAAATGTTATGATCAGGAATGTTAAATGTTATGATCAGGAAGAGAGAGCATTTTAAAATTAGAGAAAAGTGTTTGGGTATCATCTTGACTTTTGGTAGTGTTTTAAGTACAAGAGTTCTTCGGAGTTACATGTAGTTACATGTACACTACTCTTGTACTATACAAAACTTATCAGTGGAAACCATGAATTCTGGTAGTGTTATGATTGGCATGTCTCGTTTTTGAAGAATTGGTTATGGCTTTTAATGAGAAAGATACATGTATGTATTTCGAACAAGACAGGGCCCTTTAATAAAGAGATATGGCTAATTGAGCGAATAATATAGTTTTTATTGAGTCTTTTGTTTAACACAAGTTTTCACATGTGACGTCAATGTTTCTCAATTTTTTTAACTTTTCATTTTTTTTATTGATATGTTGCCCAACAAAGTTTTCTTGGAACAATATACCTTAAAACTTGAAATTTGCTACCTTATCAATTGTAGTATGGTGGATCAATATGTTATGTAGCTTTGTTGTATTGATTATCATACATGTACATGCACATGTAGGTGATCTTGGAGCCATGAGCTAATGGTTTTTATTGCATTGGCTTCCTCTTAAGCTTATGTCAGACCGAGTCTACTACATGTAGGCACGACGTGACTGGACAGACTTGTACAATCGTGGCTAGTCTGAAGAAGTCGGCAGTGTTCATGTCATATTGCCCCTATTTCTTTTGACAGCGTTGTAGTGTTGCTTTGAGGATGTAACGCAACAATTCAAAATCAATGCTGCTGTTAAATTAACGTTCGACTCTGATTGAACATGTGCGACTAGTCCCGATTGTCTGCGACTGCATGAGACAGCATGTCACACTGGGCAGACTGTAGCCAACTGTTCGTCCAGTCGCATCGGACCCAGTCTGCTTGGTCACATTAGCTTAGCTCTGTATGCTTTATCTTGGTGCACTATGTTTTGTGTCCCATGCTTTTCTTGTGTGGTACTATTTGTTGGCAGTGGTGATATAAATTGGTGCTCGGCACATCATATGAGTGAAATAACATTATTTATTTAAATCATAATGCCCCAATCACACCGACTTAAATGATTCAGATTATGTATGTAGAAGTTTTTAAATTTATAAAATCATGCTCAGAAAATATCAATTTTATTACTGTTAGATTTTTTTGTTGGCAAAAATGTGCGTAAATGTTTGTGGTATTTTGTTGAAATATTTTTTTAATTTGTTTCCAGTACCTTGGTTGTATTGAGGTGTTTGAGTCTCGTGGAATGCAAGTCTGTGAGGAAGCCGTCAAAGCTCTGAAATCGGTAAGTCGCAAACCGGATTACTTCATGTGTTATTTACCTGTATGGTTAGGGGGAGGTTCATGTGTCATGGTGCTTTCTGACCTAAGGGGCATTTATATTTCCGGCTTGCCAAAAGGATTTTTGTTCCATGTTTTACTTCCTGTCCTTGCACCTACATTTGTATATTAAAGTTAATTCATTCGTGACATCTGTTATCTTGCAAGAATTTAAAACAATATGTAAACCATAAATTATCATATAAGAAACAAATATGAACATTTGTTATAATTTGATGAGTTATGTGGGAATAATAAAATATTAGTAAAGATAGTGTCTCTAGCCAATGAATTTTTTGTGGTTTTCTTCGTCCTTCGTCGTGGCATATCTTTATTTGAGTGAAATAAGCTTTAAAACCAAATAAAAAATTCAATAAATAAATTAATTCAAATTTTTATGGCTAAAGCATAGTATTTTTACGACATCGTTCATGAAGCCCTCCCTGTCCTGTCAATTTAGTGAAAGAGGTGAAATGAACCACTTTGACTTATATAGCTTATTGAGCAGTCTTAAAAACCACCTGAGGTTATCTTGATATCTGGGGCTCGCTGGTAATGTTATGATGTATATGCCATTTATAAACCACTTGACATGTGAACAATAAATCAAACAGATTACCCCCCTTTGCTGATCGACCTAAAACGTATCACAGAAGGTGCTGGCATCAAGACTAAAGATTAATCATGGATAGGTTAAAATTGTAAGCAATTAACTTACCTGAACTAAATCATAATAACAAGGACGGCAGCATTGTAACAGGACTGGAAGCCCAAAACTCCCAAAAATCCATGATTAAAATCTAAATTTATCAATAACTTGTTTTCTTGGGCACGTATATTAAAAAACTGTAATTTAACATAACAGGGCTCTTGTTTATGGATTTTAATTGAATATATTGATAGCAAGCCTACAAGTGTAGAAACTAGTACTCAACTTGTTGTTGTTTGTGTCTTAATTAAATTAGCTTGATACATGTAACAGTGATAGTTACTGTACTGAAACAGTGATTGTCCAGAAATTCAGACTTTGAAGTGAACCATGTACAATTTAAGAAATGTCATTCCTTTTAACCCTTGTGTTTTCTGAGCCAAGAGGCTTCACGAAGCCAATATGTTGTGTTGTCCTGTGTTGCTTCCTGTGAATGTCCTATGTGGTCTTGTTTGTTTCCAGTGTCATGGAGGGTGGTTTCGTTCACCCATTCTGTCAGCTGGCATGCTGCCTTTTGATTATGAGTGAAATATCCTCGGTACTGCTTCTACAGTGTTAAACCCTGATCAACAAATGAAATTTCTTAGTGGCATTATCTTAGTTTCATATTTAAATTATAAATAAATCGAGTAAACAAAACAATGGTTTACTTTGTAAGACTGGCTGGTGGTTTGTGAGAGTTTCTTGTGCCCTGGTGCTCGTAGTGCAAATGTGTATTATAAAGCTGATCTGTTGTGTAATCTCGACTTGTGTCCTATTCTTCTCTTTCTGTGCCTGATTCTCTCTGATCTAACAGGCATCAGAAAGCCGAGTTGTTGTGGTGCTCTGTTTTTCATCCTGTAAATGTATTGTGGTGTATCTTGTGTTGCCAGCATGGTTTTGGATGGTTTCCTTCACCCATTGGGCTGGCATGCTTTTATGATATGCATGAAATAACCTTAAGTATGTTGCAAAACACAAATCCAACAACAAACAAACTTGGGTACATTACAGAAACATGAGGACTGAGACAGAGTTTTACTTGAAAACGGTCTTAGCATCTAGACCGAAACGTCGCTTACCAATATATCCAGAATTTGAAAATCCATCTCAGTTGTCATCTTTTTGTAACAAACAAACCTGTTCCTGATTGGCATTGAGGTGTTTTCTGGCACCCCATCTTGTGAGTGAAATAACCTAAAGTATGACATAGAACCCCAGTCAAACCAACCATTCAAGAGCAGAGTGATTCACCTTAGGCTAACCTTTTAGAAATGAGAACAGAATCTGACTGTGTAAACACAGCTTCTCTGTAAACAGCTGATCACTGATAATCAGTCTCCAGTCTACCAATACATACATTATTGATGACAAGAGCATAGTGTCCAGACCCAATACAGACTGACATGTTACAGGCTGTAAGTGTATGTTCATACTTGCACACAATGAGCAAAAGCTCTATTTATAGTTTCATGTCATGGTGACAGTTTATCATTATCTGTGATTTCCAGAGCCCTCTGGCATGTCATATTCATATACTTATAAAAATAAACTGTTGACAGAACTCAATTGCTTTTCTAAATGTATTGAATATATTTAAAAGCCAAGTTAGAAAATGTCACTGTCATTGTATGATGACCATGAGGAGTAATTCTCAAAAAAAAAATGTGTGTACATAAGACTCAGACCGTATATGTGTTACTTACATGTACATTGTTCTTTATCATTACAGCTTGGCCACTTTATTTTCTGATTGTTTATTATTATTATTATATTGGTTTTTTTTTCTTCAGAATTGCAAAGGGAAATACCAGCGTGCTATTTTGTATGTTTCGGGGGATGCGCTTAGAGTTGTAGACGAAATCAGTAAGGTAATAACTGTTAACTCAGAATCTTGTACACAGTTACTTACTGTGGCTTCAAGTAGGTAGTTTGCTCAAGCTTTTTTGTGCTCTGAATACTGATGCTCTCTTTATACCAAGCTACAAAGTGACTCATTTGATTCGCACCCTTAGTTTTGCCCTCTGTTGTCATTATCAGGGTGGTTTTGTTCATCCATTTGACCTACGCATGATCGGGTGAAAGTAACCTTAAGAATGGCCATCATTTGGTAATGTCTGGTCTATGTGACTATCATGGCCGTTACGCATCCTAGCACGGCATTATTTGAGTCAAATTACTTAAAAATGACTTTATTTAAACCCTTAACAAGCAAACAAACCTAATTTGTGTCTACAAACGAAAAAGAACAAACAAAAAAACAACAACACAATCATTCAAAAGCTTTGTTGAGCTGAGGTACAAATGTAGCTTGCAGACAAATACTGTATTACATGGATAACACCTCAATCTCGTCAGAATCTAGAAACTGTATATATGTTT
>JAVFBZ010050169.1:0-27790 GCA_032466195.1 Katharina tunicata
TAGATTTGAATCTCGAGTTGTTCTGGATAACCTAAAGGCGCATCTCGAGAAAAGGCAATACATGTAACATGTAAATTAATATATGTTTTAGAAACAACTCAAATGGAAAAGCCCGATATATTTTGGAGAAGCACAATTGTTCAGTTCAGAAAACTCTGGGTACTTCATGGGATTTTATTGACAAGTTCAGGCCTACTAAAAATGAAGGAAGATAGCGAATAAAAACATAAATCATTTTGCCGTGAGCAAATTTAATGGATTCTGTAAACCAGTTTAACTGTGTAGAATGCACTAATAGAGTATTATATAACAGTGTAACCATAAGGGCAAAGCTATACATAAATTCCCAAACCCTCCTAAGAATTCCTGTGCTTATTCTGAACAAATAAATATAGGGCTGTCTGAGTCTTACTGATTATACATGTAAATACTTCCTCCCACCTCATAAATAAATCTGTTGGCCTGTTTTCTGGATAGGTTTAAGGCCAGTGTGCCAAAGCTGTAACTGAGCCATAATCAGTTAAGACTCCCCCCTATTAGAGGACTGATTAATGGCCTTATCTGTCTCTGTCTGGTACATGTAGGTAGCCTCCATTCAATATTATGGGGTAGATGATCACATATTTTGTTGAATATGTATGGACTCGGCCTCTTCACTTTTGTTGTCAACCTTAAACTTGCTGTAATGGGTCTGGCTGTCTGATGATAGATCAGTATAAACCTGTAACCTGGTAATTGGATGGATAATCCTCAATCTGCTATATGCATTCAGTTCAGTGAGAATACTAGGTGATGCTGTGGATGTATGTGATCAGCTTTAACACTTTTGGACATGCAGTCTCTGGGTAGATGAATGTACAGTATTCATGTATCAGAAGTTTGGGGAGTAATTCAGTATATAGACTAGGCTGGATACTGAGGTAAATGTTGGTGAGCACAAGATGCTGAATTATCAATCTGATATGGGAGGCAAGTTTACTGGTACATTTATTTGTATAATTTCAGAAGTAAAATAACTTAAATTGTTCCCAATAGTTAAAAAAAAGGCCGGTTTTTGGAGGTGACAAAAAGCTGGTTTGTGTTGACCTGACCTATCTTTATGTTAATTTCTGAAAACTTCCTAGTTGTCTTTTTCGCAAAAACATACATGTATACATGTACAGACAGATTCAGAGATGTCCATGTTTAGTAAGATTCTCAATAGATAAAACAGTGGACCTGAACCCACTGGATATTCGTCTTCCTATGGAAATCTATGGATATCCATAAATTTATGGTGATTGCCTTAGCTGGTTAAATAATGATAAATTAGGCTATATTTTACAGTGTAACACAGAAACATCTACTGTGACAGGGGCTATGCCATGACTCAGTGGGTTCACCGTAAGACTACTGAGTCTTCACTGTACATGTACCTGGAATAGGTTCAATTCCACTCGCTGACCTAACACTGTAGGTATATAAGGGAAGTTTTCCGGTGGTTGCTATAAAGCTGAATGCGGTTTTGGCCATTTAATGGCTGAGTAAGTTTACATTAGACTTCTGAACCCCCTGCAATATACTGTTTATTCAAAGATTAAGCTGATAAAATGTAATATATTATTGTCTCAGGTTAACTGTTTTACTTCAATCCTCTATTATTATCTTTTTACAGTGGTGAAGCCATGGACACGGTGAACACAGAAGTACCGTTAAGGTCGCATACAAAAGGTCGAGATTTCCGACATGCTCGCTCTGAGATTCTGAACTCGGAGCTGTATCGTAGAAGAAGTGCTTCAATGATGGAGGTCAAAGAACAGGCTCATGGGAGGTTACAGGAGGAATTAGACAAGGCTCAAAGTGTAGGTGGAATCGTTTTGTGCAACATCATCCGTTCTATATAAGACATCAACAACAAGAAAAGAAGTCTGGGCTGGGTTGTTCAAAGGTTAAACCAGGCTTAAATGAACAGCGTAACAAAGAAACTATATTGTGACGTGACGTCGTACAACAATGGTTTGAAGTTGATACATTTTTGAACAACCGGCCCTTGTTCACTCCATTTCAGATTTCACAAGGTGCATATCTATGTTATGAGTCTCCTGGAATCATATCTATCTGATATATGGGCAATTGTGTACCTTATGATTTATCTGACAGTATCAATCAAACAGGTAGATGTGTAGTAGAATTTTCAACCTGTGTAATGTCATCATCATATATTGAAAGTCTGTAACTTTAGCATGATGTTAAGCACCGAGTATAGTCAGTCATTTATTTAATGTAATATATGGTGGGCTAATATTACAACAAAACAATAAACATACAAATAAAAGATAGGTCAAGTGGTTTGAATTGGGTTTTTCAAGTTGATGTGTTTTTGTATATTTCTAGGAGTTGAAGTTAAAGGATGAGGAGTGTGAGAAGCTGAGTAAAGTTAGAGATCAGATGTGTCTGGAATTGGAGGAACTCACAGCCTGTCTCTTTGAGGTTGGTACTCAGTATACATCCATCTACCTGTCCACCAGGTGTTGTACTCATTAAAGTTCTTAAGTATTTTTTAAATGTTAGAAAACTTTAAAATATATCAAATCTCATGTTTAGCATTTTTGTAAAATTGATGGGAAGATAATTGCATTAAAATTGGTAAATCTTATAATATGGACATAATGTTGTTCAACATAAAACCACATTCAAGGTTTTCGTATTGAATAAAAAGTCTGGAACTGGATTAATATTATTAGTATTAATTAACTTTAAGGTATACTTAAGTATTTTCACTAAAAAAAAGTTTTTTGACTGGTTATATCAGGTCAAAATTAGCATGTGATGAATTTGTATAACAAATATAAATAGGAATATTTTTCCTCCTTTTCATATATACATCATTGTAAATTTTAAATTTACTGGATTTCAAACTTACTGGTTTGTGAGTCGAGTATTTTTTAAAAAGCTTATGAGAATGGTTTATAAATGCATATTTGTGGAATTACATAATTTAATATTGTGTTCTACAAACCATTCTTCCAAATTGTTATGGGCATTAAGGTACATTCCGTAATATTTTGTTCTATTTCATACATTAAGGAAGCAAATAACATGGTACAAGAAGCAAATCTGAAGAGAATGCACTCTGAGAAATTACAGTCCGAGGCAGCTAATAAGGTAAAGTCATCTTTGGCATGTTGGGTGGCCTCCTGTGCCTTGGTGCTCTCTGAGCTAAGGGGCACAGGAACCAGTTCTGTTGTGGCATGCTGTTAAGTATATGTTTTGTGATGTGATCTATGTTGCCAGCATAGTCAACGGTGCTTTCCTTCACCCATTGGGCTGGCATGCCGTCAAACGAGTGAAAAAATAAAATTTAGTACAGCGTTAAAACCCAATCAAACAAACAAAATAAAAACTTTTATCGTGCAATAAATGATTGTGATTTAAGGCCTTGTTGGACCCTAATGGATCAAAATTGAGCAATTTTTTTTTATTGCTTTAATTAAAAGACAAGTTTTCAAACTTTATGCTGGGGCAAAAACTATTTTGAAATTCTTATTAAAAGTAATAAATAAATTAGTTTTCCATGAGCTTGTTCAAGTCATTGATAGTGAACTGTTGACAGGGTGTTAAATGATTAATATGATTATTGCACTGGTAAAGCCCCCACTCTGATCATATTGATTAGACTTATTGAAGTCAGTTGGGTCCTTGTGTATTGTACCTTATATGATACTCCATAGACCTATTGATTTCCGATCAACCATCCACTGTGAGATCATCACCCACTCAATCACCAGTCATTCCAATGTAGACAGTAAAAAAACTTTATTTGCCTTTTTCAGGCATTTAAGATTTTTGCAGATTCTACATTTCTAAAGCTTACTTATCGAAAATCGTAGAAACTTCAAATTTGTGCATTGCAAAGAGCTAGTAAATAGCCAAATATAATGCTACACAGAATTCTGTTATATGACATTCAACAGCTACTAAATAAACATTAATTGAGGATAATAACACTTCAGGAGTTGCAATCTATATAGTTATATGTTAGCTAATCAATCCAACATTTGTATTTACAGATAGAGGTATTACAGGCTGAAGTTCTTGCCCTCAAACAAATTGTGCTCACTTCGACCCCCAGTACACCAAACAAACATCTTCATCCACAAATAGAGACCAGTCCAACCACAAAAAAGAAAGAGAGTCGGCCATTTTGGAAAGGTCATCGAAGGTCAACTAGTCATCATGAGTTCACAAAGGAGTCTCGACAAGAGGCTGAATCTCGACAGGAAGCTATACGAGTTGTTGAGGTAATCTAGTGCAAATTTAGCAGGCGTGTAATGGTTTGTCGCTGAATTTCTGCCCCAAACTACAAAAAAAATATTCACATACTTTTTGCTCTTTGACAGTTTCAGATGCATCCCTTGACTAGAATTTTTGGTTTGTGTGCAGTGTTGTACGATAAAAAAATTATGAAATGTAAGGTTGCCAAACTGGCATTTTAAACAAAAGCCATATACAGAGATGTAAAATAGAATATAACGATACTAAATAATCTTCAATTTACTTTCAAACAAATTTTTTAACTTACTGTAATTTTCTCTGCAGGTCGATCCAGTATGTTATGTTGAGTTCCGCTCATGGCGAAAGACCCCAGAGTTATCCAGAAACTGTCAGTTCCTCTCCAGAGTA
The DNA here is from genome assembly GCA_032466195.1 of Katharina tunicata. Classification (NCBI taxonomy): domain Eukaryota; kingdom Metazoa; phylum Mollusca; class Polyplacophora; order Chitonida; family Mopaliidae; genus Katharina; species Katharina tunicata. The sequence continues at coordinate 4,663 of JAVFBZ010050169.1, forward strand.
GATTTTGAAGATATAGCTCCTTGTCTCAACTTTGCCAGCAAAGAGGTTTGTTTACACTATTGATAATGATGCCGCATTTTTCCTTTGTTAACAGTGTTTTATATAGAAACTAATTGATAATTTGCTTATCAATAGATGAAAGTGGAGTAATTGCAAAGAACATATATATTTATTTTTTAAATATAGAGTAAGAAAAGTTTGCTTGCCTCCACCATGATTCGAATGCGGGTCTCTGGCTAGCGGGGTCAGCCTTCTATATATATAGAGCCTCTGTAGCTCAATCGGTTAGACCGCTGGCCCTGCTAGTCAGAGACCCAAGTTAGAATCCTGGTGGAAGCAAGCTAAATTTTCTTTCTCTATGTAGACTACATTTAATTAAAAACGTATATATATATATCCCGGTGGAGGCAAGCAAAATTTTCTTTCTCTACATTTATACAAAAATATATGTATATGTCAGATCATTAAACTAACACATAGTATATAAGGTAAGAGGTAATTACAAAGTTATTGTCGGTTATGAGAGAATCTTTTGAAGGCTATTTCGGCCAAGTTATAATGAAACATGTATGTCTTAATTTATTTATTTATTTTTTCAGTTAGCAGAGAGGGTACAGCAGTGTGTAGAAAATAACACATTAACAATAGAACCTATATCCGGGGACAGCTCATTTCCAAGGTACTCTATTAACTGGGTTTATGACATTAAACTAATATCTTTTTGCCCTCTCTAACTGTTTTACGCCATTTATTAAAGTTTGCGTGTGGCCTCTGGATTTCAGGGTGCTTTTTACCAAGTCTTCTCTTCTGTGGGTTTGTGAACGATTGTGAAATACCTCAGACTAAAACATTACAGTACCAAACTAATGAACCAACAAATCTTTTTTTGAAATGTATCTTTTTGAAATTTCTTTCTTATTCCAAGAACTATTATCTTTCATTATTTATTCATAACTTCAAGGTAAATGCAACAGGGATCTTATATGTTTATTAATTTGTCTTTTGATATTTTTTGCTTTATCACAGAAAATGTTCCCTATCAGATTCTCCCAAATTATGCAATTATAAAATCCGGTTAGGTGAAGACACTCGATGGTACCCAATATCACAGCACTGTAGAAATAGAGTAAGTGTATAATGTGTTTAAAAGTTACTGTTTTTTTTTTAAATAGATTTCTCAAGGGACTGTTATTAACATAGACAGGCTGAAAGTTATGTTCATGTTTGATGTACAAGTTAAAGCTCTATTCTGTTAAGGTCATCATTAACAAAACTGTATTCGATAAGTTTGACCTTTATATTAAACTGTCAGACAACATAAAGCGAAACGAGACTTAATTTATTAGACAACCTTTCTATCTCATTCCAGAGATGGTTTCATCCATACAAAGTCTCCTTTTGTCTTATTTTTATCCAGCTTCTAAATGCTACTCAAATAAGCTGTCTGGGACCAGTCAAGGATTATAAATTACTAAAAAAAGAACAGGTTACTAAAAGAAAAAAACCCAGCACAATAAATAAACCAGTTATATTCTTCTTGTGACCAGTCATTTTGGAGACCAGTAGCTCTGTTACCATTGGCTTCAGCATTGATGGACAGTTATGTCTTTTGAGCTAGATACTTACAAGTATATAGATGTGGCTTGCATTATCAGTATACTGTTTCTTGAAATTTGGCTCCTCCTCATTTGAATCAAACCATTGCTTGTTATTCAATACACAAAGAGCACATCAACATATGTAAAATGTCAGCCAAAAAGTGTTTGTTGCAGGCTGTATAGACAATATCTGAATGAAGCGAAAATACTTCATGTCAATTTTCTTCAGTTTTAGTTGATAAGTCACCTGGTAATTGAGGCAACAAGCTCTCTTGATTAAGTGTCTTTAGCTATGAATGGGCACACTTTATTTTATGTCATAGAAACCAAGGCTGTTTTCATTCTCTCATTAGATCGAAACGAACCTCACTAAAATTGCAATCCAAAAAAAAAATTGATGTATTGATCAACTACAAGACATATCTGGCAATAGATATATCCTAGCCAATTTATCAAAATTCCACCCATAACTTTATGCAGATCGATTCATTTTTAATTTTAATTTTCAATTCTCTCTGATTTCAGATAGCATCAGTGTGTGACTTTTATACCTACGTCAGATATATTTGTCAAGGTCTAGTGAAGAGTGAAGGTGAGTTGTCACGATTTTACATCTTCAGACAAATCAAAGTCATGGTTGTGGTTAATTAGCGCTACTGTTTTGTCATTTAATCAATGTATAGAGCACAAGAAGGCTAAGAAGCAGGTTTTTAAGCCCATTTTTTAAAAAACTTTTATTAAGATGTTTTCTGAAGACGTTTTAAGAAGTAAAATAATAGTTAAACATTAATGGTATATTTTTAAAAGTATCTTTGATTTCTCTTTCTGTTTTAGATAAAGATGTATTTAATGAGATTTTGAGATTACGACGACAGATGGCTCTATCTCGTTTAGGCTTATTGTAAATTAATTTAACCCAGCAGTTGGTTGAAAACTGAAATCCAACTTGGGCCTGTGGGGATTGATAATACATGCTCACTTACCATCAATGTTTTACAACAAGAAACCACCATACTGAACAATCATCCATTCCACATGAATGCAGATCCAGATTAAATTGCCATTGGATTCTTCCTACAAAAGTGAATGTGTGAAAATTGTCCCTGTCTATAAAATAAAAACAAACAAACATCAAGAAAACCTGAACTAAAAAGGCAGCTATGGTGTGTTCAAGTGCCACTGCCACCTTTAGTGGAGTATTTAAATGGATTATCTCCCTTGTTACACATCTTCTGGTTGGGAGTTCGAAAAGAAAATGGACATTGGTGGCTAGGTAAATAACCTAATGGAGGCCATCTTTATACATTGCCTCATAAAACTACATTCAAGATGGTGCCACAAGATTTAGAACCAGTGGTTAAACACTCTCCTAACAACCAACTGGATGGTTTTCGTTGTTTTAATCTGGCAAATTTAAACTTTTTGAATCGTTTTATATGACGTCTGTAATATTATAAATGTTTGAAGTGTGATTAAGCAGTTAAACATTTCAGGACGTATTATATCCCCAGTGTCTGGCTGAACAAGCAGCATTTCAGTGACAAGATTGAACATTTCTGTGCCTAAAAACTCCATCTGTATTGTTGCGAATTGTTCACCTATTTCGCATAGATGTGCTCCTTATTAATGGCATATGATAAATATTGACTAAAGTTCGTTGGATGTGTATATCATTAGTTCCCTCCGTATACAGAATATTTAAGTTGTACATGTATATATTTTTTAAGTTTTATATATCGTTTATTTTATCTGTAAATACGCATTTTAACAAACAAATTGGGTATTGCTTGCCGCATATTCTGAACAACTAAAAGGCGAAGGAATGGAGGCAGATTTCTGGTCACAACGAATGAGCCCTTTCAGCCCTGTCACAATGACATACTGTTGTTATACATGTCAAATATTAAATACCCAGCAAATAAGGTGACAAGACAACTATTTGAATGTACACAGAAATTCACCATGAAAAGCTGGTAATCGCTCCCTGCGCACATACCACTGAATAAATATAAAAAAAAACATCAATACTTCCTCTTCTAGGTCTTTGAGGATATGTTACGCAAACTTGCACTTCAGGTGTGAAAAATACTAGTTATTTCATTATAAATGTTACTTTTTTTTTTTATATACAGCAAATCTAAAGGAAGGAAGACACTTATTCAACATTAACCACACAACCAACAAAATCAAAGACCTTGTATTAAATTTTATATACCTGCCTGGTATGTTGCATTAAAATAAAAGTTAAAAAAAGGATATCATAATTGATTGCACATACCGTTGTAGGAATACTTTATGTGAGCTGGCCTCACATCTTCTCTTAGGAAGGAAATGTGTTTATTAAGATCAATTTAAAAAAAAACAAAAAAAAAAAACATTCAAAAGCAGTATATTTCTATTATATCGGTCATTTTGACCTATTTTACGCTATGCTGTTGATCTTGCATATTTTTCAATTTTTCACCATTGTTAGAATAGAAATAAAACCTACCAATAATGTTGATATAATACAAAGATAACACTTGTAAAGTCAAATGATCAAAGGGCTTCTGATCTGAGTAATTATCATTATATGGGTCAAATAAACCTTCAGCTTGGCAGCACGGGGTTTGTGTGTGACACATCTTTGTTGTCCTTACTTTATCAAACATCTTTTTGATCCCCTGAAATGTGGCTATATTCTGTTTCAGTGTTCATAACCAAATGTTTGCTGATCTGAGTAATTATCATTATATGGGTAAAATAAACTTGTCTGTGAGGTCAAAAACATACTTTTCTTTTGTAATGCTTTTGAAGTTATATTCTTAAGTGAGTTTATCTTGTACGGTTTGGAAGTTATTTGTTTCCATATGGAACGTAAGATGTGTGTGGCGTGATGTTGTACAATGAGATTAATTAACTTGGTCAGTATCTACATTTTTTTTTTTGTATAGATAAATGATGAGGATCTATATGCTGGTTATGTTGTGTGAATAAAACTGCACCAAAACTGCTGTGGTTGTTAACTTAACATAGAATAAGAGAAACTCTGAACAAGGAAGTCATGTTGGTATATATAATATATTTTGGCTTTATTATGCCATCATCAGTTTAACATATACCATATAACATGGTGATGGCATAATAAAGCTGAAATATATTATCTATACCAACATGACTTCCTTGTTCAGAGTTTCTTTTATTTTATGTTACTCAAAACTGATCTGTGGAACTAGTGGCTTGATAAGTTAAAGCTGACATTTTTGTTTTCCTTTTCATATGAAGTGCCAATATTTTGACCAAAATTGGTCTTTGAAATGTAGCCAAACCTTGTTGTATTAAGAATGTAGGACTCGACTTAAACATGTAAAATTCAATAACACAAAATTGTTTATAAATGGGTAATTTGAGTTTGAGATTATGGATTGAGTTAACTGTTTTATTTATGACAATCACAATCATAACCAGGCCTCAATGTTGTACCTGTATTTCATTTTCTTGGTCAGACGCCTAGAACGTGTGAACTGTTAAGCAACCTTATTCTTGAAAGTCTTCCAATTGGGACCAGTGTGATGCTCACTGTTTTTTTTATACCACCGATGTCATGTGATGTATATTGTTTAATAAAATGTTTCATATTGTATCATTAAAAACGGCCTTTGTTGACATTTAAATACATCAGTATCTTTGAAATCAATGCGAGGTGATCTTGTTCATTTGGCATCAAAATGGTCCTATTAAAACCAGCAGGTGGTTGGTTGAGAGGCTCCTGTTTGTTGTTACTCAGGCTATACTAATTATCAGCAAGCTGGCAATCAGTTTGTTAACCATATCCCCTGCAACCACTCATAAGTAGAGTTTGAGTATCATTATATTAAAAGACATATACCAAGACGTATGTTTTCTATTATTGTCACGACAATTGTCATCTTGTGGTTATCACTTGTACTAAATGATTTCAAAATCCCATTATGCACAACAAAGTTATAAACAGGACATGAAGTATTAGGTCCAAAACATCTGACGTCTAATTGTGACCTTGATCTTCAGCCTGATGACATGGGTCTTGCAAGCTACAATTCGTTACATGGTGATCACTTATACAAACTTAGTTGAGAATCCCATCCTGCATAACAAAGTACTGATCCGGACACGAAATCTAAGGAGCTAAACATTTGACCTTCACCTTCAGACTGGTGACACAGGATTTGTATACGACACGTCTTCGTCATATGGCAGTCTCTTTCTATTCCAAATTACTTGAAAATCCCATAATGCACAAAGTTGTGAACTGGACAAGAAATCAACGGCTCAACCTTTGACCTTGAACTTCAGCCTAGCGACACAGGTTTTGCACGTGTCATATGGTCATCACATGTGCCAAATAATTTTAAAATCCTATCATGCATTACGAAGCTATGGCACGGACAGATCTCATTTTAGTACTTAGTTGCGGGGGAAAAATATCAAGTGATTTGGGACTTCCCTCTAAGTTTGCGTCCTTCGCTGCCAATCCTTAAACTAAAGTCAAATTACGTTGAAATTCAACTTTGATAAACCCTTGAGTATATCAACTGGTTGTCCTAACTTTATCAAACAGATTTTAAGGTGTCCCCTAGAATGCGGATATATTCTGGTCTGGTTTGACAGTGGCTATAACCTAATCTTGAAACAGATTACAAGGACATCACACCTGGAAGTTTGGGTTAAATCAGACTAAATTCAAAGTTTCCTTTCCAATATTTATAACAAGGTAACTTTTTATTATGCTTCAAAAATTCTTTATTCAACTTTTTTTTTTTAACAAATAACAATGAAATAACATTCAAACTTGAAAGACAAAATGCAAGATATAATATTTCAAATGGACAGTAAATCTTTTTCACTTGAGAAAAAATACATGCAACTACCCTAAATGCTCAACCAATTCAAGCCCATTTACCACTTATAAAACTACATTGTATGCAAAGGTTAAGAAGTGTAGAAACACACTGTTGATATTTTTAAGAAGTTCATACTTTAAGCTACAAGAAAATATAAGTTTGATTTCCAATCTAACATTAATACCTTCAATAAATAACTTGAAACACGTGTCCATGGAGGTCGAATTTGTTGAGCGTTTAGGGTATTCCCTAAAACGTCATCAACAGACTGAATCCAATATAGCGATGTTGTGAACAATGTTTACCGAAAAATTATTATTATAATGGTAGATGAGAGCCTTACAACGGTTTGTGTAGTAGCAGTCAGGTCTATATGTGAAAGAATTCAAAATTTTAAGAATTTTGATTTTTGTTATACATATTCAATAATTTAATTATAAAACAAGAAAGGATTAATAGAAGAATTTTTCTGACTATTCTGGCCAAAATGAATATATGATAATAATGAAAGATGAATTAATAATAAAACTAAAATCAGTAAAATTTCCAATTGAATTTTCTTTGTATCTCAAAAATACATTTTCATATATTTTATTAAAAATATCAATAAATAATTTGTTACGTTATGTAAACGCAATTTGGGTACGACCATGGCTCAGGATTTAGATATCTGATTTTGCAATGCTAAGGCTTGAGAAGTCTTCTGTAAAATACCTGAAACAAATAATAATACAACATTTGTTAAATTATTTCTGTCCTGTATTGGAAATAGAATTGAACTGACTGTAGGTAAATCACCAACCCACTGATCCACCTTCATGTCTACTGCACGGTTAAACATGTCTGGGGAAGTTTTGCTGGTGTCCTACAGAGATCTTTTGACCAAATATTGATTATGTATCAATGGACTTCACAGTGAAATATCCTTGATTCTAAATACTAAGCACAGATACAATTAACAATCTTTTCAAAGAAAGCAAAATATACACTTTACCTTTATATATTCACAAGGTAAACAGTTTTTATTATATTTTTAATTGCACAATTCCAGCCTCAGCTTAGATGCCAACATACAGACCATATTGGCTTCCTGGCAGTCGTTACGTCCAGGATTTACCAGGGCACAGAACACTCACACTAACCACCAATATACATATATGACCATATAGGCTTCCTGGCAGTCGTTACGTCCAGGATTTACCAGGGCACAGAACACTCACACTAACCACCAATATACATATATGACCATATAGGCTTCCTGGCAGTCGTTACGTCCAGGATTTACCAGGGCACAGAACACTCACCACCAGGTCATAAGTTAGGTGATTGGTAATTACTCAGTCAGGTATAAAGCTGACTAACCTAAGGCTGTCCTGAAGACCTGTGTTAAATAGGGAGGTGTGTTGAGGTTCTTCCTATTGCCTGGGGTAACTCTCAGTTCATATGATGGTCCATACTCTGTGAAATACTGACAGAAAGATCATAGAATGAACCCAAATTAAACTCATTATTATTTTAAAAAGGCTCTAGATGTTGCTCGCAATGGAAAGATGCAACTCTTTCACAGGGTCAATCATGCCAAATGAAAGTCTAATAAGTAGAAGTAATTCATTTCAAGAGGAAATACTTTGATATGTGTTCAACATCTTCCGTAATCAAGAGCATTTTATTTATATGAGGAATATAAATTGCTGGTGTACTGTGGAAAACAGAGACAGAAATTCGTAAACACAACAAAAAGAGAACAGGATATCAATTAACTTGATTTGGTGTAATTTTACAACAAACTGTTAAGAAGGGCATAATAAGAGTTGAATTGTAAGTAGCAGCCATCTCACCTGATGATCAGGTATATCAACAGGAACCTGCTTCCCTAAAGCAACACAGGATATAAACGTCCACGCTCGAGCTGTATTTGCATGGTCATAACCACCTTAAACATGAAATATATATAGAAATAAACAACTCTATCAGCCCACTAATCTTTAAGACAGCTGAATTTTGAAAATTGAAGCGAAGGGATTGAAAATACAGCAATTTTATATTTTAAATTTTAAAATATGTAGTATTGGTCATGTGCAAAAATGGACCAAAAAGTCTAAAGTATTGTTTCACAAAACTGTATTCGGTTTAATTATCTGACTTACAATTTTCACCTATATGACAGTGTGTCAGCGCAGAGCGGACACTACCCACTATGTCACGTTCAACAAGCCCAAGGACATGATGCTAAACACACAGTGCTGACCGCCCAAAGCTGGGAGAGTACCAGGGCCCTGGGGGTGGTTGTTCAAAGGTGTATTAACTTCGAACCATTGTTGTATGACGTCATGTCATAATATAGTTTCTTTGTTGCGCTGTTCATTTAAGCCTGGTTTAACTTTTGAACAACCCAGCCCAGGAAGCTGCTAGAAATTGCCAATGTTCCACAAAACAGTACATAGTTATCCTAACTGTATTGATGATTCCATACCTACAGCATCGGTCGTTTTGGTATCCAAGATCAACTTTAACTCAGCTATTGAGAAAAGACCATATAAAAAGTCTTCTACTTACCACCCCCAAGAAGTAGTAATGGACAGTCCCACTGTATTAAGTTGTGTATACATCTTCCTAGACTGAGGTGAGACAGGTTGAATGAGTTCATGGGATCTCCCGCTAGTCCATCAGCACCACACTGACACACAATAACCTCTGGACAGTACACCTTTCTGACCTTTTCTGCTATCCTGAAACGTACAAATGGAGACTGATTCATTGAAATGGAACTTAACACTGCGGATATGGGACTGCCATACAAAGAAACAAACCCTTTCACTAAACACACATTGTGTCTAATTATAATATACCTGTACGTTTACATGTATGCTGTTATCACAACTGATGTATGCCTGTACAATATTGCACAATAAAATTACGTTATGTAAAACTGTACATAAAAATTTATCACATGATATTTCACTGTAATCTTTTGTGAAGCTGACCCATGCTTGGGACTATTTAGTACTTATACACATATTAACACCACTGATTAGTTGGAAATTGTTTAGAAATGGACCAATGATACCATCATGTCTTTGGGGCTAGCGCCCTTTTGCAAACTAATTGATTCAGAAATCTAAATGATAGAATCTTGAACTTTAAGTGCCTATCAAGGGTGGGCCTATTGAGTTCTTGACATCTCCAAAGAAGTAATCTTACCTGGAGAACATAAGAAGTAATCTTACCTGGAGAACATAAGAAGTAATCTTACCTGGAGAACATAAGAAGTAACCTTACCTGGAGAACATAAAAAGTAATCTTACCTGGAGAACATAAGAAGTAATCTTACCTGGAGAAGATACCACAGAACTGGTCATCTCGGATACCATCTAGTAACGGGATGTTCAGGGTAAAATACTTACCCTTCCCAACACCAACATCAGAAATAGAGCCACTACCTGAGAAAATAAACATACATCCATTTTAAGCCCTTTAAAATGACTAATATTCACACCATGTTGGCAGACTACATGTACTCAAGTAGTGCGTTTCTTTAACTTTTGATTTACAGGCATAGCCATTATCATAAACTATAGATAAAGTCAGGTTTGTTTAATTGTAGTTCTATGCCATACTATAAGTTATTGAGAATTGAGTTACAGGGCATCATAGCAGTAATTTGTGCCACCTCTGAGCATTAGAGGTGTAACAATACATCAAACAATCTATTTATCGCAATAGTTAATGACACAAAAGTCAATCATCGATATATTTTGGGTTGTGCAACAGTCTACTTTTAACACATATCGATCGATTCAATAGCTGACCAATTTCCTGAAATACCTGTATGTATATGCCATATATAAGGCATAATTTTTCTGAAATAAATTCAAATAAAGCATTTAAAGTTAGAAAATGCTATTAATCAACTGTGCTTGAGGATTACTGAAATTGACACAATAACTTAAAGTTATTGTTATATGCATTTATAAGATATACTCAGAAGATTTAAAATACATATCCTGTGCCTAATTTTAACAAAAACCCTGACAACACCACTATTGCAATAGTGTTGTGGACTATCGCAAATTTACAATGATATAACAATACCGGTAGTCAAATAAGAGGCAATAGACCTCTCTACTGAGTGAGCACTATTAATAGGGTTATGCATGGGTCATCACAACAAAATCCTAGAAGAAAAACAGTCCCTTGTTTTAATACCTGGGAAGAATCCTGCACTGTATTTATGGAAGGACAGAGTGAACACTTTAGAGGTGGCTGAAAATGCATCCTCAACACCTGTATGTAACAAAATAGTAACAAGATGGACATTAAAAGAAAAAACTAAATTGTCCCGGGAAGTTTCCATGCTATTTTATTGCTCTTCCGAACAATGGTGCAAACGACAACCCTGTCAGTGCTAAGCATCAGATAAATCATCACTTCCACCAACATTGACCAATTTTGTAATTATGTACCTATTAGCCTCACCAACTTGATACATATTGAGCCATGTTGTCATGTTGATTATTTCCTTTATATTTTCAACCATTCATGCTAATTTGGTAGCCCAAATTTTCTGGGGTAAAATTCTTTTCTTTTTTCACACTCATTATTATTTTAATGCTAGTCCAAGTATAATCACTAGATTTTTTTGGAAGAAATAAATACCAAAACATTGCTAATAGTTTTCATCTAGTAGGAGGTTGGGAACTCTTTTCTAGTATTTTCTAAAAAGAAGTTTTCAACTGGATATTTGCCATATTATGTTTGATCAGGTTTTACGTTGTTCTTAAGGTTATTTCACTCATATGATTTCCCTCATACCAGCCATGAGGTCAACGGAGCCACCCTGAACGACACTGGGAACACAAAAGATACTACAGAACATTTACAGGACGAAAAACAGGAAAACACAAGAAATCAGCTTGGTGCCTATTAAAACACAGGAAGAGGCAAAATTAAGTAAATGAAAAACAATAACATACGTACCATCTCCATGGTGGAGATCCAAATCAATGTAAAGGACTCTCTGATATTTCTCCTTTAGTTTGAGGATTCCCAACACAATGTCATTTATATAACAAAACCCGGAGGCTTCATCCCTAAAACAACACAAAAACAAACCAAGTTTACTTAACAAATAAGACTACATGGAAACTTCTTGTTATAGTTTTTTTCCTCGCGGGCCTATGTATGAAGAAACCAGACTTACTCCTAGTATGTACTCTATGTACTCCCATGTTAAAAAATTTATAAATTTCAACCAAGAAAAACAAAATTGCACATTGAATTCTATGTATTGGTTGATTGATCGATTGGTGTTTAAGGCCATGTTTAAAGGGTATTTCACTTATATGGCGGCGGTGTATTCCATCAGAAGCTTTAACACAACCATTATATCTTTCTTACTTTTTAGCATGATGCCATCCGCCAAACCAATTAATGGCTATCTTGGCCTTTCCTTGAACTAACCAATCAGCTGCCGTCACAGTGGCTCCAGCAACCAATGAGGCGTAGTCAAATACACCAGGTAGAGCAGGACAGTCATAACCTGCCAAGAAAGAAATATAATTAATTTTTTTCACAAACTTTTTGTGACAGGCCACTGTTTATCTGATATGTCACAGGAGTATACATGCATTAAAAGATAGTTTTTCTGCCAAAAATAAATAAATGAAAACAATTTATTGCTCACTTTAACAAAGATCATGATGAAGTTATTATTTCAAAGATATATTTGAATCTTCGGTAAAGATTTTGTGCTATATTTATGGTTTTTGTTTGCTTGTTTGATTGAGGTTTTACACTGTACTCAAGGTTATTTCATCTATATGACGCCGTGCCAGCCAAATTGGTGAAGGAAACCAAACCACCGTAAACGATGCTGGCAACATGTGAGACAAGACAAAGCAATTTCATCAGATTAACTAAACAGACCACCACAACAAGTTGGCATACTGTGCCACTAAGCTCAAGAGAGCACCAGGGCACAGGAGACTCCCATCCACTCATGGTTGTTTCACTCATACACATTCACTTATAATTGGAAATCCCTGTCTGATCTAGATACCTAAGAAACAAAATATTAAAAAAATTAATATGTGCAAAATGTGGATTTATTTTGTTTATTTTGTTTTGTTTGGGATTTACGTCATACTAAAGGTTATTTCACCTATAAAACAGTGTGTCAGTCATTAGGTGAACAAAACCACACTGGCAATACACAATAAACCACTGGACAAAATACACCAAAATAAATCGGCTTCAATATGACCCTTAGCTCAAAGAACACCAGTGTACAACAGGCTCTCGACCAACCACCAGTAAACGTTCATTTGTAAATGTGATAAGTTTTTTATTGAGCATAAAATGACCGTTCAAATGTTAACCTTGAGATGACAAAGGCATGAACCATGTGTTCTTACCGATTCCACAGAGCTGTGACTGATCATCGTACCCCTCCTCTCCTACCTCATTGAGTTTCTCCAAAACAGATATATAATCACTAGAATGGAACTGTTGGAGGTCTTCACGCTTCAGATCATCTGGGGGGACTACTCTATAATAAGCAATAGCATAGGAAAAGTTAAACTGCAAGTCCCCAATACTAGGTTGACCAGACATCCTTGTTTTTCCAGGGCAGTTCCAATATGATATTCAGTGGTGACATGTCTAGCTAAATCTGTCCTCGGAAATATCTGTTTTTTCCCCCCAGGTGAAATAATTGTAATTTTCTTAAAAATAATGTAATGGCACGTCCTATATTAATATACATGATTAAACTTTAATAAAAGGGTATTTTTGCCTGGAATTTGCCGTACACACACACAGTATAAACTGTCACACGCACTAAAGTGGTGGGGGACAAAAGAACCAGTTCCTTTACTGTTGATAAAGTCAGGTTAGGTTATGAGAGTACCTCAGTAATTGAATTATTGTACAATAGGTACTTCAGTAATACACAGCACATGTTTGAACTTTGTTTACACATATATCAAATGATATTTTGTCTTGCAAACAAATATATTTTACTTCATATAACGCAGTAGTCCATAAGCCTCTATCAATCTGTGAACCATACAGGCCTACAATAAAAACAGTATAGCTGATAAACATGTATCACATAAAAAAGATGTCAAATATAGAAATTTTAATCAAGTTTTAATTACTTTACTGGTTTAATACGGTAATGTTATCTTAATTAACTTAAATAAACAATGAAAACTCAATACATGCTAAATTTACCTACACAAAGATCCGTGTTCTGTAAATAAAAGCATTCTAACTTTCAAAGATTGGTTTTAACAATTAATTAAGGACAGGTACTTACATGTAATCACAGCACTATTAAACTTGACATTTGACTAACATGTTTGCACCTAAAATATTTGATATGATATACATGCACAAAGGTGCTTCCACTCGACCCTAGACCAAGTCCTAGCCTTCCTCAGCCTGGGGAGAATTTTTTTTTTTAGAATATTGAATGGAGTGATCTGGAGAGAGTTACTTTTTTTGTTTGCAACTAAGACTTCTTTTGGTGATAAAATTTTACGTTTTTTTTTTCAGGAAATTTATTTGTCTGATTGTTTGATTGTGGTTTAATGCCGTTCTTAAGGTTATTTTACTCATATGATGGCGTGACAGACCAATGGGTCAAGTAACTCACACAAAAAGGTACTGGCAACACAAAAGACACAACATTACCATTTATTTACAGCACCAAAAACAGTAGTAAAATACAACAAAGGTGGCTTCCTGATGCCCCTTAGCTCATAACACCAGGACATAGTGTTAGCCAGAAATCAAAAACAGGTTGTCTCATTTGACATTTTTCCTATCTCTCCTATGTTAAATTTGACTGAAATTTCCAGGGTGTCTCAAAAACACTGAGACACCCCTCTGGCTAACACTATGCATCAGGTTGCACTCCCACCCAACCACCCATTGTTTGCCAATGAAGTTACACACTAAATATTCACTCACCCTTCCAGGAACTCTGACCATGTCATTACACATCTCCATGTATTTATCACTGTGTATGTATACCACTTCTTTTTGAGGAGGACTAACATTTCTAGGTTTGTTTGTACAGTCTGAAACAAACTCATTACTTTCTATCTGTTTAATGTCTTTTTTTGCTTTATCAAAATCGTCAGGAGTATCTGTAGCTGAATTCACAGGTTTCGTTGGTGAACAACTTAAAGATGTATTACACATACTTTCTTTATGTGGTCTTAATGTACCCCTTTTGCAGATTTTTAATGTTGGAATACTATTACTCTCATCACTATCATCTAAGTCATAAACGTCCAACTTTCTGAAATGATCAAGATCTGATTTTTGCTCTAAATTCAATGGAGAGTAATTCACTTGGGTGCAGCTTTCATTGTTTTCCTTGCCAGTTATTATACGGATTCCTGTAAGGTTGTCTCCTGGTTGAGGATTATTCAAGCTTTTCTGGTTATTACAAGATATATCAGGTAGTATTGCATTATTACCTTTTGCTTTCATACTATTAAAAACACCAGTTTCATCTATCACTTCATCATTTAAACTTTCTTCCTTCATTAAGCTCTGAGAAGTTGTTGGAGAGGTTAGTATTTTTTTGTTGGAATAACCAGTTAACTTAACGAAAATATTGCTTTCTGTTTCTGATGTGGAGACGGGTTCACAAGTGCTTAGTATATCCTGTTCAGAGACGAAATCGGAGTTATTACTTTCAGACTTCAAACAGCCATTATTTCCTGATGTAGAAGGGCCATTATTTTCTGACTTACAAAAAGCATTACAGCTTGACATTGAACAGCCATCAGTTCCTGAGTTAGAAACTTCATTACTATGAGACACCTTGGCTGTTTGCAACCAATTCACTGATAAAGAAGGGACATTTTCATCCAAAGGAAGACTGACTTTAAACCTTTTATGTAATGGGCTGATTGGACTTGGTGAATAATCTGGATATTTTTGCTCTTCCATTTGATGATCTTAGTTTTGAAGGCCTACAGCAGAAGTCAGACTAAAACAATAAATAAAAAATAATTCATCACAGCACCATCTAGTATTTCACATTGTTTTTCAGACAAAGTTGAAGAGGAAATAGATTAAATGCAAGATATTCGCTGATTTTATTTGCAGTTTTAAATGCAAACCCATAAAAATACAAGCCTGAGAAACATTCATTTAAAAAAAATACTAATAAATTATATTAAATTAATCATATGATTTACATTATTTTTTCATAGTAAATGCAGATGAAGAGCAGACATTTTTAGTCAGATTAAAAAGGGATTCATATTCCCGTGGCGTAATGCACTGCGCACAGAACTTTCAAATTACAGTTTCTTTAAATAATGGCCATTGATAGCTATGGACTATGGTTACAATAAAAAAGTACTGCCCCACTGGTGGTGAATAATTGTACACATGCCTGAAATGGCTGTTACTGAAAATTGAGCCACATTTGTTGGTCTCACAATTTTCGGCATTCCACGAGCGACATGTCTCATTAAAACATAGATTATCAATCTAATTAAACTTTGGATGAGAACAGTAGAACATTTTAAAATGCATAATGATGTACTGCGAATGCAAGCAAAGCACGCTTATGTGTTCTGAATGACCTACACATTTACGTCTAAGGTGTGACAGTAACAGTACGTCAGATCACTTTCCCGCCGTCGCAATAAACAAACAAAAACACCTCCACAAACAAAAGAGTGCAAAAGTTAGGTAACGAGATTAAATGTTTGCCTGTCTTGATCTGCAAATTGCTTTAGCATTAAAACGGGTTTTTTTTATTTATAAAAGTGAAAATATAGCCATACGTACACATACATAAACTTCAACAGGTCTACGAACAGACAAATACACCAAAATAAGAGTTCTCGACGAGTTATCCCCCTTTTGTATCACTCTTCAACTACGCATTTTCATCGAACACGCGGTAAGAGTTGTGGTTTTTGTTGTTGTGAAACGTTAAGTAATTATAAACTGTAACGGTAATATTCAAAATATTTGTATGACTTCACGATCTGTAACTGTATTGTTGTTTTATTCAGGGTGTAGTGCGATTTTCTCCAAAGCGATCAATTGTAAATTGTATATAAATTGTGGATTGTCCTTGTTGGAATGCTTCACCAGCATGCTGATCGTTAGTTTCAGCTGTTCATTCAGTTCACGTCCTCCTGTTAAAGTTAAGAAAAGTTATTCCGAACAATTGAAGAAAAACAAGACAAAAACATAACTCAACATCATCAACAATAAACAAAAAAATGAATGTGACTTGTCTTTATTCGACACATAAACAAACTTACCATTGTTACTAATCGAAAAGTGTAGACTAGTCCTAGAAACTGGCGGTAAAACAAAAAAGAGCCCATCTTCTCTTGGACTCACCATATTTCAAATGGCAAGTTCTAGAGAAGATGGGCTTATTTTCCCTTGTAACTTTTGAGTTTTAAAATAGCAAGGAAATAAAACAAAAAAGTGATTTTTAAGACTTGTACATAGCATAATAATTTTCAGTCAACAACCACATTATATATCCAAAATTGAAATTGAATCCTATAAGTGCTTTAGGGCTGTTGTGTGCTGGCCATGGCGTCATGCAGATTTTCAAACTGTCTTGAAGTCTTGTCACCCAAGCTCACGCCAACATCAAGCTGCGGGCGTGTTGTAACACTATATGGGTGCTCTTATCACCTTGGCTTCACTCATCGCTCTTTCCATAATCTCTGCTGTCTGCGTTTTCAAGTATGTGCATGTGGTACGTTACTGGGAGAGGGTTGAAAGGTTGTTCATAGGGGGGTATTGTGGGATGAGTATAGCTAGACTCACATGATAGCAAATGATGTTCTAAATGGCAATGTTTTTTAATGAAAACAATTTCTTACCTTTGATGTTGAGCTTCTTACCCTAAAAAATCAGACAATAATAGTACGCATTACAGTCTGATGGCACATCATCCAGGTATCGTCTGGTTCTTCCTGCCACCCAAGAAAAATGATTAAAGAGCTTCCTACCTTATACTTTAACTAGGTATCACAGGTCTATGGCTGAGGCTTTATGAAGTAAAATTTCTTACAATCTGCACGTTTAAGTTTGTTTAGAAGTTTATTTTCATGCAAGCTCCACGCGTGGCGAATTATAATGGTCAGCCATGAAATCAACACGTAGATGCTTGTCCACAAAACATTATTTTTTTTAAATAATCATTTTGCTTTTGGAACCCATAATTTCGCTGCATTATTTTCTCCTTTTACCACTGTGTTAATATGTTCTGAAGTTAATGTCAAACTTTATTTGATATATCCTTGTTTTGTGATCCTTTTTCATCAACGTTCTTATTTGGCCTGCACACCCACAATTTCAGTGATACAATTTTGTGAAACAATTATTTAAGTGTCTAGTTGTGTTTGGTTTTATAAGGGTATATTTCATATGCATGTGTAAACACATTTTATCAAATTTACGTCTTTATCAATTTGACAGCTAGCATTGTGTGCATGGTAGTCATTGTATTGAAATGTCAGGTAAGTAATACTGGTTTATAGTTAATAACACCAAAGCTTACTGCACTCCTCTTTTGTTATAAAGGTTCTTTGTGCTTGTTACTTACAAAATGTGTTATAAAGGGACTGAGAACCATGTCTTACAATTCTGTATTTCTAAATATTCAAATGTTTTGCACATTACTTTGGTCGTTAATATTATCTATCATTGCTATTATTTAACTTATGTTTTGTGGTTGGGCTTTTGTTCTTATCATCCTGTATATAGTTGGTTGTTGTTCTTCAATCTTTTAAATTGATAGTATTTATTGATATTGTACTGGTATCGTGTCGGTTGGAAAGGTATTACTGCACAGTCTTGATTATACTTTGTGTCCTCCACTATAAACAATGTCAATCTGCTGAGCGCAGAATGATCATTTTGTAGCATTGTTCTAACTTGCCCTATGCAAATTGTACTTCACTGTTTATTTAACTGGTGCAGGGTAATATTGAAACAGTATATACAGATATATTTTTCTTTTTCAGTTATAACAGTTTTTCATTATTTATGAAAAATTATTTTTTATATCTTTGTTTCGTATATTTACTTTTAAAAAGTTTATGAATTTAAGTTAATTATTGCATTGGACAAATGAATCAAAGCTTAAATAAGTATATAACTACCTATATAATTATATTCTTTTTATCTTGCCACGTGCCAACCAGATTAAGTATAAATCAGATGATCCTACTCATGTGCAGTTTATGAGGGAAGGTTCATGGACTTTGGTGGCTATGGATATGGCAAGCTGTTCTTTTTACCAGCTTTTGTCCTCACCAGCCTGATTTGGCTCAGCTGTCAGCATTTAATTTTTATCTGTTTGGTTGAAACTAGTGCTCAATCGAATAACCAGATATTTGTGAACGAATAGAAAATCATGAATATTCATAATAATAATAATAATAAACTTTATTTTCTGAGGGTTGATATAACTCGGTCAACAGATTGTTGATCTTCTCCGAGGCCCTACTTACTCTCACACACTCACGCATTCACACAGATATAGACATGTACAACTATTAAAATGAAATCACAAGACAAACTAAGTTAGTATTTGAAATTTTCAGGAAAAGGTTACAGCTTTACATGATGCTGTGGACTCGCCAAGGTGTCAGATTAGACTCTGGCGCTGTGCAACCTCTGTTACTGTTATCTAATTCTTATATGAATGTTCAATAGACAATAACATCCTAAGGCCTATGTCCAGTATAAAATAATATTGATAGTGACCAGAACATAGTGCAAAACAAGGTCCATAATTATCTTTTTGCAGACAGTACAAGCAGAGACTATAGATTGACGAGACTGGTCACTTGGCCAACAGTGGCGCACCCTAGTAGGTTGTGCTGATTTGCTGTCCCGCAGAGCGTGATATTAAGAAGCAAATGTGACTCACAGCGGTTATCTCCCTTAGCAACACTTTGAAAATTAGCATTGACTACCTACGGACAGGAGGCACCACGGTCCCTGTAAACAAAATGGCGGCATAGGATACTAGTCTGGGTGCTAGTATCATCAATCTATAGACTCTGGCACAAGGATAGACCCTTGTACAGATTGGTGTTCGCAAGATTTTAAAGACATAAACATATTTCTCATGCCAGGTTACTGTGGTTACAACAATGCATTGAAATTAAATTTTTCTCTGTGGAATTTGGGAGAAGTGATTGCATTAAAAGTTTGTTATCTTAACTCCCCTTAAAAAAATAAAGTATTACTGTTGCAATTGTTCTTCAAGTCAATAATCAAGAGGTTGTGAAACTTTTTATGAAATTTTAACGGGAATGTTATATCTACTATATAATTAACAGATTTTCATATTCTAGCAAAATATTTTGTGACCAATATTCAAATAGCAGAATATAGTTATTATGTTTTGGTACTCATTACAAGAAAACCGGAGCAAGTAAATAAATGATATTCCATCTAAAACTTAATCATTATTCATATATTTTTTAGATTCTAATTTCTCTTTATTTTGTTGGTATTTTCAGTTATTTATAAGCACTCTCTTCAATTACATGCACAAATTATACGATATCTAAAAGTAGACTGAGCACATATAAGAAACTTTCTTCTCACACTACAACCCCCTAGTATGTATAATTCCTCTTTAAAGCTGTTGATTATTGTGTGATGATATCGCTATCAATAGCGGTCAACAGTTCCCATGCAGTACTGTAGAAAGATGACATGATGCTTCATCGTCATCACCATTGTGATGTCACAGAGATTTAGCGATATTATATTCTTTATAAGTAGATGACACGACTTTATATCTTGTGGCAGTATATTTTAGTATATTTTAGTATATATTTTAGTATATATTTTAGTATATTTTAGTATATTTTCACAAGCTTTTAAAGAGTAACATATATAGTTTATATAGTACAAAAGTGAGAAGAAAAAAAAACAGTTGTGTAGTGTTACAAAAAAGTAAGTCAACTTGCTTCCGGCTCACGATTTTGATAAATTAATAAACTCAAGGGATATTTATGGTAATTATTATAGATAACGGTTTTATGAGTTTATTTAGGATATAGGTATGAACCAATAATGTATCAATAACAACCTTGCTTGAACAACTGATAAAACTATTATTGTACTTGCCAGTCAGCCACTGGTCAACAGCCTATGGTGATGTCACTCACTAAAGGTAAAATAGAAATCAAGTTGTTGATCCATGGCCTAACAATCTATTTGACCAGCGAAACCATAACGATTTGGTGAAATTACAGATATTCGTGACATATTGTTATGTATCTAGGCCTCGATACTGAATATTTGGTGGCGGAAAAACAACAGACTGTTAGAAAGGAAGCTAAAAATATGCAGGTTACTCATTTCTGTATGTAACACCTTTTTCTGTTCACAGTAATAAGTTACACATTTATAAGTTAATTCTTTATCAAATTGTTTTTCACATGATCTTTAAGTTGTTTTTGTTGAATCCACAAAATAAGTTGTGATAAACTAAAGCAACAGAAAAAATAACGAGCAATTTTTTATCTGAAACTAATTTTATGACACTACATTGCAACGAATAGTTAAATACAGGATTTTTGTTCAGTCTTTGTTTTAGTTTATAATAGCAAGGAAGTATTATCAAGACTTACAATGCAATACAAAGATAAACTTTTTTAACTTCCAGTTAAGGTAATCTATTATATACATCAAAATAACATCTTCCCCGGAGCCATATATTATAATAAGCCTTTATCCTTCCAGGTTTATGTAAAAAATTATGCAAAGTTATGTAATTTCCATTGCGTATAAAACCTTGTTCTTTGTGAACACACCAGTTTTGCAGGTGTTCGTATAGATCCAGGCCATATGTTTTGATATTGAGATAGCCTCTATATCCTTATTTTTGCATGCCTTTATCCTCTTAGTCAATTGTTGTGTGACTTGAACTTCATTCATTTGCAATTTTTGTTAGGTGAAGGCTAATTGAATTCATTTGAATCTATGGTTGATTTTCTTGTAAAGGGAATCAGACTGTTACATATTAACAAAGACATTAAGGAAAATGTATATATCTGTTAACATTTGAGAATTTAACTTGTTTTGTTTACAGGTGAAGCTAAAATGAAGTATATATTAGTGACAGGAGGTGTGATCAGTGGAATAGGTAAAGGTGTCATAGCTAGTAGTGTGGGTACCTTACTCAAGTCATATGGCATTAGAGTCACCTCCATTAAAATTGACCCTTATATCAACATAGACGCAGGCACCTTCTCCCCCTATGAACACGGTAAGAGATTTTGTTATTAAAATGCAATTAAATAACATTTTTGAGCTTTTATCTTTCTATCTAAAAACTTCTATAGTCACAGCTCAGACATGTTAGAGAAACGACAAGATACAGATACTTGTTTCTATATTTTGGATCTTTAAACGATCACCAGGAATGAGGAGACAGGTATCTGTTTAATATTTAGCCTGGTGTCCAATTATAGACTTTATAATACGCAAATAATTCACCAAGACTAAAAGAAGACAAATATGGCTCATAAAACATATAGTGACTTAATATATTACATGTAAGACAAAACAATATGGTTTCTTACAGAGTATTAATTGTTGGACTGTTGGTTTTATACGTATACAGTAAACTTAGAACAAAGACTGGTCTTTGCTGGATTTTAAGCCATGGTTAAGTTGGGGCTTGATCTTTCTAATACCTAGGGCCTCTCATCAGTTGGAGTTCTGACCAATTTACCTACACAACATTTTTTTTAAAAATAAGTAACTTGTGATCCATAAGAAAGTTGATTCTACTTGACTGTGTTCCAATTTGTAGAATTCTTTGTGAATTCTTCTCATAGAAATATTGTGATTGAGTATGATTTGTCAAAGTGGATGTCATATTCTGCAAGTTGCTTCCTTAAACCATTACAAGATATGACTGAAATATGTTCAGTATGATTTATTACCCCAAATAAAAACGACACAATATTTGTCAAAAGCAGAGAAAGTGTTAAAGAAAGAAATTTGAAGGTAACACACTCTATAGAAAGACTTGCTGAGAATTTATTTGCCACATTAGCATATGTGCTTTGTATTTATGAAATATGAATAAATTTTCTTTCTCTACATTTATACAATAATATATATATATATCCCTGTGCCAGGGTGATTACTCTTGCCAAAAATATGTAAATGTTTTTTATTGAGGATAATAGTTTACAAAGCAAAACACTCAGTCAGCACAAAGGCTGATCTTCCCTGAGGGACAACAACAAGAAAATATATATACATGTTCAACTTTGCTTGATCTAATATGGAACAAGGTTAAGGTGATAACTATAAAATTATGTACAAGGTGAAGCACTATATCAGATATTTAGTAAGTAATGGTTTAGACATGGAAATTATCACAGGGTACATGTAGTATGCAGTCATGACAGTTGTTCAGAAAATACTGTTGTACACATGCAAAATTTCACAGGAGGTATAATACAAATAGATAGTATGCACTATGAAAAATGATTAGTAAATATTTTGGGAGATATGGAAAATATCACAGGAATAATAATACCTGTATCGAACATAGTCTTAGATATATTAAACAGTTGTGCCTGGTGTTGTTAATTGCTTAATATATTTTGATTTAAAACATGT
>JAVFBZ010050170.1:0-10277 GCA_032466195.1 Katharina tunicata
CAAGGATGATCTTCTGAAACATTCCAGTAACAATGTGCAACCCTACAAAACTGTTTGAGTTAACATATGTGTACAAACTTGTAAGTATCATTTTTGAATTTCATTTTTTGAAGAGTGTATAAAACATAGTTTACCGCTCAATAACTTGGTTAATTAATTTGATTTATGTTTTTATTTACCGTAAATGGATAATTTAGAAGATGCCACAGAGGGAATACAAATCGAAAACATGTAATTATATGAGATCAGAAATATATCAAAAGCTCATATAAATACCGTCGAAGTGTATACATCTCACTAGAGTTAGATATCGACTTAGCTGCAGAGACCTGTAGCCCTTCCTTGATAATGTGGAGACACAAGGTAGATATCGACTGTGGACTCTCGTACACAATAACAAACGCGTCAACCAACACAAGGGAGACAACTGTGATTTGTGGATGGACATGTAAAGAACCTGTAAACCGAAAGTGAATCAATCAACTTCTTTTGTTAAACACGATTTATATCGTATTGAATTTGATCTGGTAATCAGTAATCAACTAGCATAGTTTGAGACTCCCCTCGTATCTGATAATTGTTGTTGTTGGTGTAAATTAATATTCAAATTGGCGGCGACAATCAAAGCTTTAGAACGGGTTGTAGCAGTCACGCAATGTTAATCTCCGTCCTATAAATTGCGATATTCGTCGTTGCATGTCTTTATAGTACGCGCCACCACAACTTCAATACTGTCCATGTTTCGGGAACAGTTTAGTGATCTCCTTGGTTTTGGTTGTGAAGGAGAACATATGTACAGGGATAAACAAGAGATTTATACATAATCTGCATTGTAAGCATTAGATATATGCCTAGGCTAATGTGAAATGAAGATGATAAACTTGTAAATCAGAAAAATAATGTTTGCAGGAAGTGAACTTCGGAAACCATTGGGGGGGGGGGGGACCACCACAGTAAAGACACGCCAACAATAGAAGGTATAACATTTCAGGATATCATTGTGTCATGGTAAAAGTATAAATATGGATCCTCAAACATTTTCCATTGTACGATGTCAATTAAGAAAACCGAGAAAAACTCAAGAATAATTTTTTTATTTTTATTAATATAAAGCTGCACAATAATGGTATTTTTTTCATGTTTTTTCCTCTCTTTAAGCGATATTACTTTAACAGTATCCAAGTGATTGAAGCGATCAATATTTGAAGTTTAACATGAAGCAAGACACTTTTCCCGATTATTTATATATGATGATAGACAACGACACTGCATATTTAAGTCCTTATTTGTTAGGTTTCCACTCTAATCTCTCAAATGAACAAATTTCACTTTAATGACCCTATCGAATATTTATTTGACATTTCCACATGTGATTGGTCATTCTCTCTCTATTCTATGATCAGATTCACCCAATGAAATGCTACAACAAACTTTTTTTCTTTTTACAACTTGGAAATGTCGCCAGAATAGTTTCATCCAACACGCATGAGCCACCACTATAAACTGGTCCAGATGTGTGTGTAAGCATCAACTTGTTCTGCTTGAGACCTTCTCTAGTAAATCTCTGTTTTTGAATTGTAGTTTGGTTTGATGGATTGATTGTTTGGGGTTTACGTTGTACTGAAGGTTATTTCACTTATATGACAATGGGTGGAGAAAACCACTTAAAACGATGCTGGCAACATAGAAGACGCCAGAATACATTTAACGGATAAAAATGGGTCATCACAACAAATTGGTTTCCTGAGGCCCTATAGATTAGAGAGCACCAGGGCACAGGAAGCTCTCGCCCAACCAACCACTTTATAGTTTGGAAATGTTACACAACTTCTATTTATGGGATAAATAAAATCTTGAATGATTGATCCAGAGATATCCACTGTATTAAACTTGAGAAGTAAATATCATATATTTCTTGCAAGATATCTCTTTGTCGCTCATTTGAGATCATGTACATACTATTCATTTAACAGACTAGACAAAGGATGACTTTAAAAGTTCCTATGAAGATGAACAAACAAGGGCTCAAATTAATCACAGTTTACGACCACACAAATTGTATATTGCAATCATTAGTTATCTGATTAAAACAAATATATGTGGAGTTTTCAAGTTAACCTCTGGAAACAAAGTTTACCCTTTAATAGCCACATGGAATATTCCTACTAAGTTTGAGTCAGGTTTTCAAGTTAAATGCGAGAAAGTTAACAGCCCTGCAGAAACTTAATTTCCCCCCAGGTGGCTCCACCTTTAGGCAGAAACACACCAAGCTCAATCTCATACAAGATGCAATACACTGAAGATGTGTAACAAATTTGAATAGAATTTGATGTTTTTCATTCTTTTTCTTCCGAGAAGTTTATTCTTTGTTGCAAGGTGAAGCGCACGGTGCAACTGTCACCACCAGTAGGCATACACACACCAAATTCAATTCCATGTGACATCTCACCATATGGAATTCTTTTACCAGGTTTGATTAGAGCCTGATAATCAGATTTCAAGTTAACAGCTGGAAACCAATTTTAGAATGTGTCACCTTTTGACAAACAAACGTGACACTCAATCTCGTGCCACATCTTGCCACATGGAACAAGTTTGATTATTCTGATAAATGATTTTCAAGTCAATGCTGGAAACCAGAAAGTTGACAGGAAGACAACCAATACAATAATATGTCCATGAAGTTGAATGACAGGTATATCAAAATAAATGGACAAATCATCATTCTTCTTCTGTCCAATTATCAAGATCCTCAAAAGTTTCATCCAAGCTCTGACTGTAACAATCTTCATCTCCCTGCAGGAGAAAGTAACAAATATATCTTAACTAGTGAGATCGATAAGGAGTTGTAAAAGTGGCATAAATAAATTAAAACTTTTGACAGACAGATCCTGAAGCAACCAGAATTATAATAACTAATTTTGTGTTTACTACAATATATTTTTCAATTAAACAAATTAAATACTGTGTTCCCTCTCATTAATCCCAATTTTTAAGTCAATGGAACAGCACAAATAGAATGTTAACATGAAGCTCTGCTGTCCAAAACCCCTCGGCTCGTTTTAGCAACTAGTTCAGTCTAGATCACATCAGAATTTAATTGATATTTATCAACCTAATCCTCTACACTATCACTCTTCCATCTCTTCCTCAAAGCCAAAAAATAATCTCAGCCCAGTTAGATCACGATGTATTTGACTAAGAAATTTAACGACGGAAGTATATCTAGCAGCATTTAACAAAAAAATTGATGACAGACTAAAGTACATAAGTAGCATTTAACCCCCTTGTATTTTATCCCACTTCCCTTGCAAGTAAAGTCCCTCTCCTAATGAGTTTTAACCGGATAAAATTTGACAGGGAATATTATCCCAAAATGTTGCGTAACGGAAAGAGTTAACATTTCCTTTTGTTTTTACGATAACAAGATTACCAAAGCTGATATCAAACAATGACTGAAATAACTCAATTGTTACAATCTTTTTTTTAAACCTGATCTATAAAAGTAGAGAAAATTCAGTTGGGTGCTCAATGTGCACTCACTAACAGCCAGCTACATGCACAAGTCAAGTTTTACGTGCATTTGTGCAGGTGTGCGATACGAATTTCGAACCGTGGCAATAGGAAAGGAATTCAGTAAGGAACAATGATTGGTGTTATTTGTAGGTTGCCTCAGTCTCAAATAACCAAATAGCTATTTTTTTTTAATGATGATAACGGTATATTCTTGTAAATTGGCTGCAATGAGGCACTCACGCATTGGTGTACACAGCTGTTTTGTTAGATGAAATATCCTTGAGCACGACCTTAGCACAAATCAATCAATCTTTTGAATTGCCAAAATTTTTCATATCAATAATTCTATTTGTTGAATACGGTATAATGAGAGCAAAGGCCGTTATTGTTTTTAATCAATTTTTATTCTTCGTTGATTTGATTAATTGTAAGCTTTATATTTCTTTCAGAGCATAGAAGAGTTGGAAAAAGAAATGTTGAACGGTCAGAAACTCCAGGGACCTCCCACAGCATATGAGGTTAACTTTATGTTAAAGAATAAAGGCTTTGAACAAAGGTCAGCTTACACAATTAAATCTTATTCAACTTACTGCCAGGACAGACATCTGGATGATGCTGGACATTTTACTGATGTATCACAGATGAAATTAAATTATATTTTGATGTTATATCTATCAATCAGATATTTTATTTGCTATATTATTGTGTACACTGTTAAACCTGGTGTAGAATTAAATAAAGGAACAAAGCAAATACTTTATGCTATGGTTAAACGTAAGCAGTTATGTTTTGTGAGAACAAGTCCGCACTGCGAGACATACCCCGTGGCCTGCAGCAAATACGAATCCTGTGGCTGCAGGCACAAATGTTGAGGTGTTGAGGCATGTTCACCACGGGGTACAAATCATGCAATACACAAGAAGAGTAATTCCGAACACAGCAAGCTTCAATTTTCTGGTAACACTCCTGAAGATGATACAAACGTGTCTAAACGAAATCAATCTTTCTGTGTTCAGAATTACACTACTTGGGTATTACACAATAATCATCAGTGGGAATATAGGCCTTTGAAAATCATGCAAAATGGCAGATTTGAAAATTGCCTTAAACCTTTTTGTCAAAATTGAATGCACAGTTGGCTGAAATACATAACCTGGTGCTAATCTAGTTCTTGTGAGTTGTCAAAGGGAAAATAAATTGTTAAGAAATTTGAAGTAAAATGCAGATGAAGTTTTCTATTTTATCTTGACAGTCCATGTTTATTAAGGACAGTCAAGATGTGCAGCAACAACTGGTTGACCCCAGGGCTGGGTGTTAACTGGCTGGGGATATCAGCTGCCCAGGCCTATTACATTTATGCAATAAGGCTTTCCTGAATTTGAGTGACCCTTGAAAAATTTGACCCCCTTTACAAAGTTCAGACTTTAAATTACCGGAAAATGTCAGTTTTAGTTCCAAATTCACACAAACATCCAAACATTCAATAAATTACTTAAAGTGTGTGCCCTTAGAGGTCGAATTTGTTGAGGATTTAGGGTATATTATGGTATGGAACGGAAATAAATAAGTTCAATGTTTTTCTAATGATGCAAACGGATCGATTGACTTATGGTTACTGCAAATTGTCTTCATTGATTTATTTATTCTTTTGATGTGAATGTGTTTTTATGATTTTCAGTAAATAAAATACTCTATTGTGTGTTTCAGGTTCCCTCTGTTCACAGCCATTCACAGGATATGTAAAGGAGAGATAAAGTGTGAGGAGTTTGTGAACTGTTTGAAAAATCACCCAGAACATATGTAACATTATCAAGTTCAAGTTCAATTAGTATTAATTAGTTCAGTGCCATATAATCTATAGTTACGTACAGTTACACAAGTCAACATGATACATTGGTTAAGACTGAAATATTAGAAAACATGCAATAAACAGGCTGATAGAGGATACAAGTTATAAAGGTATAACTTAAAGAATATAAGTGAGCCAAGGAAAACCCGATTCATTATACAAAACAGGGACATTATCGGTGTATTTTTTTGGTTATAGTTTTAACTTTGATGCAAAAAATAGCAAAAAAACAAAACTGGTTTTAAGTAGGAATCCTGTTACCATATTTCAGTTTGTGTAAACTAACTTTCTTTACAGACCTTTACAGGATTAAAGTTTATTTTAATTGTTTTTAAAAGGTGTAATGTTAGCAAACATAGTTTTAACTGTTTAGTTATGTATATTTTGTGGGTGTGGTGAGCTTTAAGGAAATATTATAGGGTTGTGGTTATTACATTATCCAATGTATTTAGCTGTGGGAAGACACCTCTTTTTAGTTAAAGGATTAATTTTATGTTCAATTAATTGTAAAAAGAAAAGTGCCATTAAATTGGCTCTTAGGCAGAGGGGCTTTCTGTCAGTGATATGATATTGCTGGTTTAGATAAAGAAACAATTCAAATACCCCCCCAGTTGAATGTATGAACTAGTAAGTTTATTTCTGTAAATTTCTGTGATTACAGTTTATTGAGGTGGATCGTTATTAAAAGACTTTGGACTTAAACACAGGCGATTCCTAAAGCCTGTGCCAGGTCAATCTGACAACACTTATGACTCAACTTTCTCGATGAGAAATACAGGTACAAAGTCTAATAGGTAAGGTCACATTGCCATGAAACTATGTCCACACAAACCTTGTTACCAAATACAACCATTAGGAGTTGTATGACATCTGCATGTGGTGACGGGATAGGCTTTATGTTACCATGAAGGGGGTATAACAGTATGATTTATACAGTTATAAATAAAGTGTTTGGTGTGACTATTTAATATCTTAAAGTTTGTTATATGTTGTTATGTCAATGATTGCTCAGTTAGCCTGTCTATTGTCAGGTATAACCTTTTTGGGACACAATGAACACATTTATCAAATAATAAATGTTATTGGTTACTTCATGATTTTCTTGAAAACTTTCAAAATCAAATAAAGGCCATTATGGAAAGTTAATCTGTTAACCAGATTTTAAGTTCATTTGTTTTCATTGGTGTATTGTTTAGTTATTATTATAAAATTCCTCCTCTATAGATTTTTGATCTTACAATTATCGTGTAGGTTAATAATTCATTCCATTCAAAGGATTTGGAAGGAGGACCCTTGCGAAAGGCATATTCAACCAACGGAAAAGAGACCACGCTAAAGTTTTTAAAAAAGAAGAATTACAAATTGTAACATCGGTTGATGTCGTTTCGTGAAAATTTGTTGCATATTGCGGATTTTTTGTCCAAAGAAAGCTTGAGATTGAGTTGTGAGGTCATACATATTTAATATAGGTTATATATGTAAATATAAAACTAACTGATGCTGAATTGTGACCTGGATGACATATGCTGTTGTGGATATTTTGTACAATTACGGATATAACGATTTATTTACTTCATTGGTGCTTAAAGTCACATAAGCACCAACAAAATTGGTATTTAGCTTGTCACATAATCGTTTGAATTATAGATATTTTTCTCAAGAATAAAGCATAAGAAGCTTACTATTTTAATAGAAAACGGTAAACTGAAAATTCTGTCA
The DNA here is from genome assembly GCA_032466195.1 of Katharina tunicata. Lineage (NCBI taxonomy): Eukaryota > Metazoa > Mollusca > Polyplacophora > Chitonida > Mopaliidae > Katharina > Katharina tunicata. The sequence goes on from JAVFBZ010050170.1 coordinate 7,085, forward strand.
GAAAATTATTATACGGTGCTGTTAATCAACGCAAACAAAGCATGCGCACAGCAATCGGATAACTCTGTATGTAAACAAACATGGCTGACGACACGTGGAAAATTATTATAGGGTTTATCGGTTAAGTGCGCAAGGCGATTTCCAAGCGAATGCCCAAACGAGTCCTTTCGGTTGAATTTTATTGAGGTAAAATGGCCTGCCTTCCTTCAGTTCGAAAGATTTCTCTACGCTCGTACAAGCTTTGTATGCCTACTCACTGAAATTTTATTTCAACGTAATTGTTTTAATTTTCGAACCAACTTCAAAACTTCGAAATATCAACGTAATCTGGATTGTTGGAAAACGCTTATTTCGGGTGCGCATGTGGCTTTAAAATAGCATATCAACAGAATCGCATAGAAAAAAGTTAAGAGGCTTTCCAGTAATTCAAACATCAAATTTGTATGTTGAAGGAGAGTTTTATAATACAAAAACCTAAAGGCTGAATTTTCTGGTAGAATATTATGTGGATATATCAATCAGCTGTCCTAACTGAGTCGCCCTTTGATGTAGCGACGCTACTCCAACATTCGTATTCTGGCGAGAGCTTCAAAAGTTCACCTCACGTGCTATGAAATCTCGAAGTAGGATAGCTTCTATTTTAGATTGGCTACTCCAAGTCAAACGTTAATTAGCCACGCCACCTTCCGCTATTCAATATGTTAACTTATCCACATAAGGTCATGAACCCGGCGAGACCAATAGCTTTCTTTGAGGCATATGAGGAAAAATAACCGTCTTTCTTTATGTTTAATTCGAATCCTGGCATGATTTTCCATTGATTATTACTAGCCTTGTACCAACTTAATGAATTTCATATCAAAGTTATAGTCTATCGTCAGCAGCCTCGCTATGACGTTCACAGTTATATTCAAAATGCCTCGTCATTACATACAAGGTCCGTCACCGAATTGAATCAATGGACCGTTTTATACAAATGTTGCCAAAGTATGTGATAAATACATTTACTACAGACCAGTATAGGTTGCCACCAGAGGGCACTTTTCCAGACTGCAATCAAATGCCTGCATTCGCCGTTTCTACTCAAAACCTTAATACTTTTGGAGTTGAAATCTCCTCAAGATCAAGTTTGTAGCCTTAAAGTAATCTATCGCTTTTCAACGCAGATTAAACTTTGAGATTAATAGGAGACATCTTTGTTAGTAGACCTGACTCGTTACATATACGGTCATTCATTCACGATGGGATCAAAGGCTTTGTTCATTTGTATAAAACGGTCCATTTGATTCACTTCGGTGACGGACCTTGTATGTAACGACGAGGCATTTCGTATATAGCTGTGAACGCCATAGCGAGGCTGCTGAAGCTTGACCTGATTAATCAACCTATGAAGACATTTAAATTATTTAACGTGACTTAATTGTCTTGTTGCATTAGTCCTTTCGGCCTAATGTTATGCTAAATAGTCCTATTTTATTTCTTCATTTTCTTTGCTGTTACCTGCTCTATGTGGATTTGTCTTGCTCTTATTTTCTTTGCTGTTATTGGCGCGGAATGCACTTGATGTCCAATAGGATCCGTTTATCTACATGCTATATACACGTATTGCCTGCAGCGGTAAATACACCGCTAATTGGCTAAAACAATGGCCTGGCATTACACTGAAACCGATAATCAGCGGTGACGGACGGTACCGGAGATAGGCGAAGGTAAACTAGAAAAGAAGCAATCATGAATTGCTTGAATGTATCCCTTCTCCTCCCCCTTCCCCTCCCCCAACACTGTCTTCCTTCCCACTCAATGCCTTACCTTGTTTCGAAAACAGCTAATTTGCATAATTTAGGTAGAAATTCGCATAAATTTCTAAAAAAAGTTAAACGTTGTACATCTGCATATGGAGAAGACTTGTGTGTAGTGTCAAAGTGGTATGCTACAAAGTAAATGAGATATGGTCCAGACAAGGTATGTCCGATGACAAGCACCTTGCAAAATTTAGGTAGAATGAGGCATTGCAGACCAATGTAAGGACAAAAGACCAGCCCTCTTTACGTTGAATTTTAATTATAGCAGCATTTCATATCTTGCTCACACAAGCCCACTGACATTTTTTTAAATTTCAACATAACTGTTTTACATTTCATGAAGACTCACAATTATTTACGAAAGAGCCAATCGTATTTGTTGAAATTAAACCCCTAATTTTGAGTGCGTTTATATCCGACTCTATATTAAAGCTGTCATTGGCCCCACGACGACGCATATACTTTAGGACCTATACAGCAAATTGTCTGAATAACTTTATATAAAATGGTGCTTCTTTATAGTCAAGCCGGTCAAATACACCGGCAAAGCTTACCAAATAAGGACAAAGGGGGGAGATGGGTGAGTAGAATCATCAAGCTTATATTTCCCGCAATTTGTTGAACCTAGATCCCTGGCCTTGTCGTCCGGTCTGGGGGCAATCGCGGGTAAATCTGCCTTGTTTTAGCAGCGGCTGTACTGGTCCGAGTGATCACCTGTGTTTTTTCTGAGATTTTGGTTATGACTGACGGCGAAAAAAAAAACAAGCCCCACAGATCACAGACAATAACTCAAAAACTATCGTCTGAGTTCCTTGCATGGCCTATGGCTGTACTAAGGAGATTTTGAGCCGTCTAAGGAGGCCACAGAGGCAATTCAGTATGTATTAAAATCCTTAATTGTACATCTTCATTAAGCAGCTAGTGCCGATCTATTTATATAGAATATTGAATAGACCTTGATATCTAGTAAACTACACTTGAAGGAGTAATTACCGGTGTCATATGTTGAAGTCACAATCGGCATAAAGACACATTTTCCTTGGCTTAATTGAGTTTCTAATATGCGTGGGAAGTTTTGTAATCCAGAATGTTTTATTTGTTAATTTAGAACTGAGATAAACATGTGGAAGGATGAGCCCTATGTCAAAGTATACTTCGACGAGGACAACATTCCCAAGGTATTGTAATTGATAGGGTTTTCATAGTGGGCTAATAACGGCATCTTGCATACCACCATAACTTGTAATATAACTTTCTGTAGCTATCATAAGCGAATTGACAAAAATCTTTTACAATGTTTATTTACTTATACATATATATTCACGATTAAGCGTTGTACCAATATTTTGTCTACAACTGCCTTCCAGGTAGATGTACTTATAATTGGCCAG
>JAVFBZ010050181.1:0-10277 GCA_032466195.1 Katharina tunicata
GATTTCTGGAAAGCGTCCGGAAATTTGCCGAAAGCGTCTTTCCTATCTTCCCCTCTTATACATACAGTAGAGGGCTATTGTAATGAGTTATCGGCGATTATTCTCTAGATACAAGCGTCTGTGGTTCTGTCCATACCAGACTTTGAAAACTCCTTCAGTCAAAATAGACGCATTTCATTAAAAAGGCAGCCGAGAAACTTTCAGACAGAATTAGCCAGAAGCAGTCACGATGTCTAACTCAATTGACACTCAATTTGGTCGACATAAAAAACATTCAAACAGGTATAAACTAGTTAAAATTGTCTCATGTTAGGATCTGCGGTCAACTTAACCGACATAGAAAGAACTACATCGGCTTATAAATCTTTCATTTTAAATATGAACTTCTCTTCAATTATCAATACCGCGCGTTCTATCTGCACTTTACTCAGAAGAATCTACACTTTACTCAGAGACATAAGTAAAACATAATTGATAATTAAATCTAGAATATTTGCTTACTCTATTATTGGCCTGTTGGTTCTAAGACGAACATTATAAGATTTCTCGAGGTCTTCATTTATATGGCAAAGCTATCCTCTGCATATAGTTATGTTTAACCATGTTTAGGTAAATAATGAGAAAACTAATTAATTATTTAAATAAAAACAGTAGATCATAATTTAATCTGCGTTTATTTTCATTCCATTTCGAGTGTTCTTTATTCACGATTTATTTCAATACCGGTACTAAATACAGCTTTCTCAACAATGAATTCATTAGTCCGGATATCAAGCCTCTCTATTCATCGTTAATTCGCTGAGTTCTGTCTCTTCTAAACTTTTAACTGGACATCAAAAAACATGATTGAGACTTAAAATTCGGGGAGATTTTTATGAGAATAATTACATGTCAAATAACATCAGAAGCATTTATCTAGTGCCAGGTAGAAATAATTGCGATTTAGCAGATAAACAAAAGCGGACACCAGCTGGGACCAAATGCATTGTCTCCAGTTCAGGTCATACAGTGTGTATGGAATACGTTTGAATACACTGTAAGCTTATATACAAGCGATTATCTGTAACTCCATAAACGTGTCTTAAGTAATTGTGACATAAATCATCTGCATGTGATTTATGTGTATTATTTCATGCATTAGAAGCAATATGATTGTCTACTACAAGGTTCCTGGTGCTAAATACAAGAACAGCTTTCCTAGAACATACAAATTAATATTAATTAGAATTTGTATATGTACATGGGTCGTGTTTTGCTCGAAAAGCCATTAGCGCATATTTCAGGGTAGACAAGTTGATGAATGAGCTTCCGTTCAACCCAAATTTGTGTCAAAGTTAAAATGTACCAGATCACAAGAGATTCCAGTCCTCAATTATGGTGATTATGGTCAAAATGACTCCATTGTCTTCCTGTTCAAGCTAGAACTAGGCTAAAAGGAGATGAAATTGTACACAGTAAATAATCCTACGTCCTTAATATCAGGTCTGGTCAGCCATTTTTTACACTTAATGACCATAACTTAGTCATTTGAATTTCGCCTCAAGGGGATCGCATACATATAACCTGCCTTGAGAAAAGATATTCACACATTATTTTAGTTGGTTTCTCTTGTGGAGATATGCCATGGAATAATACCCGACATATGATTCCTGAATATCAGTTAAGATTTACGGGTTATGCGTTATTAGTCAACCGATTAATTTCATAGAACAAACGATTCCGCATCGAGAGCGACAATATGAAATTTAGTCATGCACATATTTCTGAGGACATTGAGCAATACATTTGCACCACGTGCTGCTTTAAGGGACTTCCCCCTTAGTGAATCAGATCTTGAGCTTAATTCTTCACACATGATGTTTCAATGGCACATCTAGAATATCTCTTTCTTTCTTCTTCACTGGATATTTCTGCAATGGTTTAATGTTGCTATTTTCCACGGTGTTTATTCTGGACATTCTGATCCTATACATACTTCCGATACATAGATAAGTGGACAGAGAGTTTGCGTGTAGTTACCGTTGACACTGATATGGTTCCTAGCGAAGTCCATTCGTCTACTTTCATATGCTGGAAGGTGTAGGGCAGACCGGAGATGGATGTCACAAGGGTTGTGTCAAATCTGACGTATAATGTTGTTGTGCTGTACTTGACTAATGACTAATAGTTTAATTTAACATAAATATGTTCTGTATTTAATAGCCAATTTAATCGCGAAAATGATGATAATGATAATGCATGTGGACATGCCGACAATATGTGAAATAGGTCTTTTTAAGCACGAAATCTCCTCAATAAAAATATATAAAAAATTAATGAACCATATAGTTTTCTGTTAAAAGACAATCCAATACTCTGCGACAACCTACGGTAAAAGCCTATGACAACCAACCCTGCTGTGGGGCAGGTGGTCTCAGTTAAGCGATTTTTTTTTAGGGCGAAAATACCATATTTCATGTAAAGTTAAATCAATTAAAAAGTATCAATATGTAGGTCAGATTTTACACTTTACTAACTTGGGAACAGAATTTAAAATATTCCAAAATAAATCAGAAATAAATAAAAGTGAAAATGCGTCAACCATCTCCGGTCTCCCCTACTGATGGCTTACAGAGATTCTGGTATGTATTTAGGTAGATGATCCTTTCAAACTAGATAACCTCAACCTGGGCTAACGTATTTGGCCTCAGCTGGCATCCGACTTTGCTTTCTCATGTTCTTGCGGCCTTGACGAGGAGATATTGTTCTAACATCAAATATCATTGCTCCTTTTTTGCATGGGGGCTAGATTAATGCTTCTTATGTTATTTCATATGTTTAATTTCTCTCAACACTTTTTAAACAAATGAGTTGTCTTTGAAATGTATGATTTCTAAATGTCACAGGTAACTGTAATGACAGTATTCAGGTACTTTATTGTCCCATTTGTACAGTTTATTAATGGAGTATGTTGCCATAGTCTGTCATTGACATCGTGAGCAGGACGTATTGAGTTGTCTAAAGTAAACCATATTATCAAAGTTATCTAATAGACCTTTTCTCTGCGTTTCAACATTAGCAAGAGGGAAAGAAGGAGGATACTTTATTTTCGGATTGAACGGACTAGAAACGGGAAACTCATTGGGATTGAGTAATGATACGAAGCAGCAAAATTTACTTTATGTGATTGATGATACTTTCTTAATCTTATCAATATCATTATTTGGTACAAAATTACGCAGGGAAGTTTTTTAAAACTCTTTGCCTTGAATTTTATTTAATAATTGTGTTTGACAACGTAGGAAATTATTGTTATAGAATACACATTGTCATATCAGCAAAGTGTACATATTCCGGATAAACTCAATGCTCTTATCCAATTAAATCGGAATCTCCAGTATCTAATTTCATCCACCTAATCCATAATTGGCGCCATGGTTCTGTTTTTGTCCAAAAATATCTGTGCTAAATTTCCCTATGGTTTGGGGGGGGGGGGGACGCAACCCCTAACAAGCCATTACCAACTTACCATCTATAGTTTCGGGTTTACTAATTTCCGATGTATCCGTTTTTCTATAACGGCACTGTCAAGGAAATAAAGGAAGTGAAAAGTGAAAGCGAAAGTCTTTTTATTTAACCTTTATAACAGCAGATCATTATTGTCTATGTGTTATTTTTTTCAGTGTCTAGTTCGACTGCCATTTTGCGAACTCCTTATTCCGTTAGTTCACATTCACTATCATGAATAAATAGGGGAATTCCAGTCTGATTTTCCCTCAAAGTATCCAAAATGTCAACATAAAGGAAAGTACTTTTCCAGATTGAGCTACATTTCTTGGCTTCAAACATATCATAACAGATTAAATCAAGTCTAGTACTGTGCCTATGCATATTTCAAAGATATTTATATCTGACAAGTATAAATAGATTTCGATAAGTTCACATTGTTGTGAAGTATGGTTTAAATCTGCAATTTGACCAAAAGCGTCAAATGCAATCGAAATTGATGGTGTCCCTTTCGTAAAGCAAAACGATTTGTGGTGCAGGTATACAGTCGATAATAAACAAGTATTCATATTCCAACAAAGCACATAAGCACTGGAAACAATTTCAGAAGTTTTGATTGAACTTGCCAACTCTTGTAATGAGAATTAACTCTAGATTTATTTATAGTTATTTGGACATGGTTATCTGATAACAGTTGTATAAGACGTCGTGACCACACCTGACTAATCCTTATTAAGGTTCTTGGCTACTCCCTGTAATTAACGTCGCCTGATGTAGTGGAATGAGCCTGAACAGTCCTTCTAAACAACAAACAAAATGAATACCGTAAATGGTATATACATATACCATTCGAACATTATTATTGGCCTCACCTTAAGTGGGTAGATGCAGAGTTGTGTAATTAATCTACATATAAAACAGATCATAACCTAGACAAAAAATTCATTTTAAAGTTTTTTTCACCTGCATTATAGATTTTACATCCTTTATTATTTTTGTAATACGGTATATCGCACATTCTCGAGGTTGATATTTTATGAAAGCTTATACTTTGGGCCATACTAGAAAAATATATAAAACCCGGTTATTTTGGCTTCAGTCGATTTTTGGCAGAAATTCTGCGGTATAGTACCTTTAAGTGTTCCAATTCTGTTTTATGGAACTGAACTGACTTTTATGCGTTGATAACATTTAATAATATCATTTTGTTTGTCATCGAGATTAACAAGATTAATAATTTTGAATTTTTTAGGAACTGTTGCCTTGTAGCGAGCTTTTGACAATTCAAATATAATTTTCAGTCTGGAATGAAATATAGGATTGCAGAGAATGGAAGCGATTCAGCAAAACAAAGTGCAACCAAATGGACAACGACGCGGCCAACATTCATGGTGGTATAACATTGACTAACATTAGATTTGTTGTTGTTGCCTGGCAACACAAACTGTGACGCTCAATCTATCACATTGCTGTCTGAACACGATGACCTCACCAATTGTTGAAGCCTATTACGCAGCATGCTTCTCTGTAGGTTTCTCGCGTGAATTCTGTTAAATTAGTAACATTTTAACGTATAACAAGTCATGTTTAAAAATACCTTGTCTTTTCGCCTGTGACTTTGCGACAGCCCAGCAAGTGTATGCAAAACGTATTTATCCTATAACAAAGGAACGATTGTATCCGTTAATCTTTAGTAACTTTCATTTTCCCGATTTGAAACTGATCAAAAAAATCCCCCTTTGATGCCATCAACAGAGTGAAGTTATCATGTACCTTGTATTCTGAACCTGCTGTCTCTAGTTTGTACCTGATGAATCTGTGACGTTATGACCAACGTATACATCTACATTATACTTCTACAGGGACTAGAAACGGAAAAGCGATTCTACAAGACATCAGGCAATATGGAGAGAATCGTTCAACAAACGTTTTTTTTTTTAATGTTTTTCAACATAATTCAGTAACACGTAGTTTGCGTCTACTTGTTAATTGTGCGTTTGCATAAAATATTGTTCTGCCTACACAAATACAGGACTAAAAAAAACTATAGAGTAATTTGTCTGAACGAGTTAAAATCAGGTATATGAAATGTTGTTGAGATTTCCACAAGACTGGTTTCATCTTGTATTAAGAAACGTGGAATCGTAAATAGCCAATAGTTTCTTTAAAACCAAGTAGCCTATAGAAAAAACATTGGTATGCTATATGGGCCTAGTCTGCTTCACCACTGGCCAAACCCGAGTAGTACCAGATACTTAGTTTCTTTTAGGTAGGCAAACAGGAAAATTAAGACCAGCTTTGTCACCCTTGGCAATTTACCGGTCTTCAATTACATTAACACAAGTTCCAAACGCGGAATCTGGACAGCCGTATAAATAGATGTTATTGAAATCCATTGTATCCAGGGACTCGACAGGTCACGACACGGGACAAGTCGCATAACATTGACAATGTTAATCTGAAAAATTACACAGTTGTCGTCGTCTAGCATACGTCAAAACATTAGTTCTGAAGATATGTCATTGTTTCTACGGACTTGTCTGCTCAACACATGAGCTTTCACATATTGATAACCACGTTTGTTTGGAGTATAAAGGATTCTAGTGAAACTTAAAGGCCTTGGCAACGTAAAACTTCGCGTGTATTCTCGTAAAACCAAGTGTGCGTGAATGCCTGCCAAAAAATGATACAACCTAAAAATAATTGTTATGGTAATGATGACTATTGATTGATTGATTCATTGATTCATTGATTCATTGGCTTTGTGTTGTAAGTTTTCTTATCTGTGTTGTTAGGTAAACAATTATTTCAGCAAAATTTATACAAACCCCATGTAACAGAAGATTCAAAATCAGACACTTCGGAATAGGGCTTTGTCTGATCCCGGTAGATTAAAACGCGCGTCCTGCACGTTGAGTGGACAAGAGTGCCGCACTGAAAGATTGATACATCCAATCCAGGAATTTTCAAAGAGGTTACGTCCATTGCTTGATAACTTTTAGCTAGTTTATCCCTGTTTTCATGATATTAATATAGTACAAATTGAGTATCTATTGCGTTAAACATCGTGACCGCTTCTGGCTAATTCTGTCTGAAGCTTGTCGGTTGTCTCTTTAATTATTCTGAGTGAAGGAGTGCTCAAACTCTGATATGGACTGAACCCGCGGCGCTGGCCAGTGTTGAGTAGAGGACTAATTTTCAGAGAATTGGCAAAGCTCTCATTCTTAATGTATGTAGCCTAAACAGTTTTCTTTGAAACAGCACTTTGTATTGTGGCTGATTGCGGTCAAATATAGCCTCGCCTTTGGCGGGTGTGAGGACATCACCAATTTCTTTGTAATTCTTGCCCTTGGTCGTTGAGGACTTTAGTTGCTCTAAATTATCAACTGACCAACGAACAAAGATTCAGGAGTAGAGCAATATTTGTTATGTTAACTTTGCAGCTGACCAGTACAGAACGAGATACCGGACGGCAAATAAGGGGCCACAAAAGGAAGTCACTGGTTGACACAATTTTATAATACTAAAAGACTTATACAAAGTTCAGGCTACTGGCCAAAGACCACCATTAATTTTCTATAAACCGTATTGTTAACATTTGTTTCTATAGCTCCTTCTCTAGTTTTCGTTGGGCGAAAACCCCTGACACATACTTTAGTCAGTATTTGTCAAGCCACTCCGGTAGATGATAGGGGTCTGACAGCCCAGCTTAGAATGTAAACAACAGCCGAATCACACCTTATTCAGTAGTCGACATACACAAAGTCTGACCCATTACGGCTTTAATAACACAAACTTCCACTCAAATGATCCATACCAATACCAAAAAGTCCACCAAAAACAGATTTGTAAGAGGAGGAAAAAGATAAAGAAAAAAAAGCTATAATTGGATGTCTTTTCTTCATCAGAGTTAGTCATTTTGTGTAGACCAAAAATCTCATTGAGTACCCTGTAACATTCTGATATTTTTAATCGATATGACATGTGAAGTTGGAAACCAAACATTTTTTTGTTAGACGCCAATTACTATCAATACTGGACACGACCTACCGGTCCCTGCATTAAGATTTATTACTGTGGGCCTATTGTACAGAGGCCAGAGTGTGTAAGTGAATACACCATCTGTCTTGTTGACGGCTAGTGCAAATTCTGGAGTTTAAGCGGATAATAGCGAAACAAAAAGCAACAAAACAAAACTAAGTGATGCTAAATATATAGACTGCGTACAGCATAGTTGACAAAAGGTATTCTGTACCTGTGGATAACTTTCAGTGTCCGGTTAGAGTCAGTTGGTTCCTTACATTCTATGGTGGACGCATGGACTTTTAAAAAAACCCGATAAAAAGACGTAGTGCGCGAAGTTATCATTAGAATATAAGTAGCAAAGGATGAAACCAGAGTTCGAGACTCGAGCAAGAGAGGAATCTGGTATAAAATTTGGAATTTTGGTGGTTTGATTGGGGTTTTACAAAGTTATTACTGTTATTTCACTGGTATATGACGGCGTGCCAGCCCAATAGGTGAGGGAAACCACCTAAAACGATGCTTACAACAAACAAGACGTCACAATACGTTTACAGGACGAAAAACAGGACACCACAACAAATCGACTTTCCGATGCTATTTCGCTCCGAGAGCACCAGGGCTGAGCAGGTTTCCATTTACCCCATTTGGTCAAGTCAACGACCGCTATAAAAGATGGTTAGGTTGGGTGTATCGACCGACGTCTCGAAAGCAGTATAGATAGGTCAGTTAGCTTTTTGACCAGTAAAGAAAGATTATTCAACGGCGACACCTGGATGTAAATTTTTTAACTTGGTTTGTAGCTCTGCAAGAGAGTCCTTGGAATAGTCGATGACTACCTATTTAAACGGATCGGAAGCACCATTATAGCCCAGAAAATCTGGGTTACAGACATCGTCAAACATTGTATGTATCAGGGAGAACGCATAAACGATATCGGCTGCTTGGTGGGACAAACTGGAATCTTTATTAATTTTTATCTGGAGATTAAACTGATTGTATCATCTTCGGATAGGTTAGGTATTTCCCCCCTATGCTGGTGACAAAGTTGTCTAGGCCAAAGCTTTTAGTTTTACTGTTGATGAGGCTGTCGACACGTAGCATCACATTGTAGGTTTCGCATGGGGCTATAGAATGAAGAACGTCAAATTCATGGAATTCCCAAAGTCAAGCGGTATTCAAGTTGTCTATACCTCGAATCCAGTGTGCTGGGCGGATATAGTATGGCTCGTGGAATGTCATTCCGGAGAGCCGTTAATGTATATACTACAGTCACGCAGAATCTGCCGTCTGGCTGAGAGAATCGCAACGTCGTTGCGTTCCATGAAGGGGGTACCTCTTGTATGTTGACATAAGTCCTTGACCACGAAACCGTACAACGTTTTTTTTTTTGTCGACCGTGACACTGAAGTTCATCTCACCCACTACATACAGGAGAGAAGACAGAAGAAACGGACCATACATGTATATCCCGTCGCCCAATAAGGGCAAAGCTTGGTGTAGGCTACCTACAAAGCCTATATATTGCCATTGAAAAGTGTGTTTTCTGTCGGATGAACGGGACTCTGAGAACTGTGTTTTAGTTTTGTTGACGTTTTAACTTGGGCTGTGAATCACCATCGTCACAGGACGCATCTCTCTGTTATATTAACAATGGCACGAACCTTAGCTAAATACTTCAGGTTTAATTCTTGAAGATACAAGCATTTACTTAGAAATGTCGTTCGGAGCGACCAAATTGAAGATTCAGTGGCCATGATTTTCATTTGGGAGGGTAGCCTGAAGGAAAAACGAAGTATTTTCAATACATTGGCGTCGTCTCTCGTTCGGATCTCGTCTAGCAACGATAACAACGTTTAGGTTAGCTCTTCTTCGTTGTCTAAGTGATCGTGGGAGTACCGCCGTCACGAACGAGTAAATTATCTTCCACAAAATCTTTGGTACAGGCCTCCATGGTGATCTTCATTTTCAATGCATGTATTTAAGATGTCCAGGAAATAAGCACGGGATGACCGAGAACCATAGTTGAGTCTGATCGTTTGCCAAATGTTTGCTATAGATATATTAATGATGATTTTTTTTCTCAATGGCCGTGCAAAGGTTAATTGCTGGACCTATTTATATACTGGGTGTCCGTAACGTAAAATGGAGCGAAAGTATGCATAGTAAGTGAATTTTTGGGCCTATTTTTAATTGACGGTCTCACCGAGGTCTACTGAGGCACGAATTAATTGGGGGAGAGGGGGGCTCTTTAAGTACTAGCCATAGTGATGACTGTGTACATTCACAGAAAAAAGTTGCATTGCTTGCTGTTACGAGGCTGTTTTGTGCAATCGTACGCTTTTTGGGCACTGTTTATTTTAATGAACTTCCACCGCGCCAGTAAAGACCTTAGTCGATCCTTATTATCCCTGTATCCCTGTTTGGAAAAACTGACCAACAAAAGCGGGATTCAGGAGTAACCAATATTTAGTATACTCACTTTACAAGCTGATTAACGTGGAACAGGAAGACAGAGAAGTAACAAAAAGGGAGGGGGGTCACTCTGGTTGACTGATGTTCAATACACTCTAATAGCCTGACTTCTTTTTCTCGCAAACACGAGAACCTCGGTAAAGAATCCAGATGTTTTTCATTTGCATTGATACCGCTATTGGTTGATCTTAAGCATGCTTTATTCAATATTCGCCGCATATTTATCTTCACAATATACATGTTACATGTATTGCCTTTTCTCGAGATGCTCCTATAGGTTATCCAGAACAACT
>JAVFBZ010050192.1:0-10276 GCA_032466195.1 Katharina tunicata
GTTTCATTTAGCCCTCTTGTAGATCACTGTGGAGTCCAGTGGTGGCACAAGTGTACAGGGAGTTTTATTTAGACCTCTTGTAGATCACTGGGCAGAATTGTACAAGGAGTCCGGTGGTGGCACAAGTGTACAGGGAGTTTTATTTAGACCTCTTATAGATCACTGTGGAATCCGTGTTCAGGTGGTGGCACAAGTGTACAGGGAGTTTTATTTAGACATCTTGTAGATTATTGTTGAATCCGTGTTCAGATGGTGGCACAAGTGTACAGGGAGTTTTATTTAGCCCTCTTGTAGATCACTGTGGAATCCGTGTTCCGGTGGTGGCACATATGTACAGGGAGTTTTATTTATCACTTTTGTACATCTGCAGTGTTGTTGATTGTGGTATCGTACCTGTGCTGAAGACTTGCCTGTTTTTATTTCTCCCTCTTTTAGATCTCCGTGGAGTTCGTGCGCAGGTGGCGGTACATGTGTTCAGGAGACTCTAACCCAGTACTTGGCAGTTCCTGGAACTGGATCAAGCCCTGTGAGATTTGAACCTTTCGATATCAACAGCGGCTGTGTTTGTCAAAAAATAGGTTAGCTTAGAAGTTTGGGAAGAATAGAAACAATTTGGAGTGTTTTAGAAATAAAAATTAAACATTAGTAGGGTGGCTGTCACTAGTAGAGAGTCGACATTCAATATACTGTCCTTCCACCAGTAACTCACTTTACCTCAGCACTTTGGACGGAGCTCACATGTACCTCACTATTGTGCAGTTACTAGAGTTGGCAGCATCTATATATTCGGAAACTTGTACTACTTGTGGTCTAAACGTTTTGCGTTTTTTTACCACATTAAATAAACATTTGTAAATGCCCGTCAAAATACATGTTATTGGAGTAACGTTCTCTAATAAGGGTAGTATGTTCGTCGTCGTGCAGTCTATACTTAATACTCAATGAACATGATTTTGTCCGATATATAATTTTTTTTCACATATCACAGTTATTTATGTGGCAGAAACTTTGGTCATTTGTTCGTTCAATAAAACGCTACCATTTCATCTTGTGTGCTTTACACTACCCCGACGGCTGCCTCTACGTCGTTAAGTCATTCTCCATCCCAAACCTGGCCCTTCTTCGTCTGGACATTCAGCTCGTTCCCCTTCTCTTCGCCCCCACGTTTCCACGCCCTCCTACTACTCCTCGGTCTCTTTCTCCTCAGCCTGGACCCTCTAGACCGCCTGCTACTTCTTGCTAATCTTAACGACATCAGATTGCTCTTTCCTTGACCGTGGTCTCTCTTTTCTCCCGTCCCCCAAAGATACTCAGGTATAGAGATTTTAAGATTCAGAAATTAGGTTATATATTTGGTTATCGAGATACTTTGGCTACAGCAGATAGATACAGAAGCTGTAATTGGCAGAAGAAACCGTTTACGGAAACTGGTTATGCGCCGCAAATCACTGACCCTTGATAGTGTTGCAAAACTTGAATAGAGTTTAAGCAGGTTACCAACACTAAAAACCATCATAATCTCACCATGACGGAAAGACAATCTATCTCTAAACTTAGTCAACATCGAGATATCGTTATCAAACCAGCTGATAAAGGCTCTGCTACGGTTATAGTGGTATAAGGCAGGCAGGATTATATATATAAAGCAGAATGACAATAATTGAGTTACTCTGACCACTATAAAAAATAACAAGACAATCCTATTTGGCCGGATAATAAGATGAATTTTAACGAAATAATCCTTTCCTTAGAGGATAAAAAAAAACTTAATTCCAGGCAAGCGGATTTTCTACTGGCAGAACAGGATTCTAAAAAAAAGGATTTTAAGCACCCAAATTTTCTGTATTTTGAGTTTTCACAGAATGAAATGAATTGTATATATTTTCATCAAAAAGTAAAAGTTAGAGATATTCCGTTAATTCTACCCCCAGAGTTGAAAGTAAAGGTAGTTTTAAAGCCTGGTAAAAGTTTTTTTAAAAATCAAAATTGTGCCAGAAACTTTAATTGGAAATGTGTCAATTTGGTGTCACATCTCAGACACACTTTGATGTACCGACTTCATGAATCCAGAAAGTTCTGTTTTGTTTGGAGACAAAGACGAGCGGAGGAAATAAGATATGCTCTTATGCCTTTAACAATTCACAACAATATAAAGCATCTTTACAAATTTCACTATATTTTATAAATTAAATGTATTTAAATAAATTTCTTGCCAAGAAATTGTATTTGATGTCATAAAGCGTAAACATCCCGTAAATACGTTGTAAACTATAGCATTGATAACTTGAAATAACAATACATTATCCAACAGAATATTCCACTACAAAAATAAATAAATAGAACAAACAAACAAACAAACATCTTTGATAAAATATAAAATAAATTTATTGACATCTACAATACCATCCTTCATAACGAGCTGTGACCCGGTTTGGATTATGTTGTCACCAATTAGAAACGTAATATATAAATAAACACAGAAAAGGTAAAGTCTGTAAAAAACAGTTTCTGTTGGATGGAATGAAACCCCATGCGATTTGGATCTATCACATAAGTTTAAAAATGAAAATGAATAAATACAAACTTGATATGAGGCTGAATAACTCAATGTAGTGCTGCTATTGATAAGTTAAGCATATGTTTATAAGAGAACGGTAAGCCAGAGTCACAGTTTTTCGTACCACTTTTAATGAATCGTGTACATATGATACACGTGCTGGGGCCTGTCTTACGGAGGGAATTAGCTTATGTTGGACTTAATTGTCAAGACGACACCATACCTTTTATGTTGGACGCCATGGAAACTACGTTAGAAGTAAGCTGCGCATGCTTCGTAAGACAGGCCCCAGGCCTTTAAATGTACTACCATGGACTGTAAATACTGTGACAATACGAGGATGACTTTCTATATGTGGTTTTGATTGGATTGGACATTAAATCAACTGACAACTGTCTACCCCTAAGGGCATGAGACGGGGTTATCCAGATTACATGGAGCCATACGTACCGACCCATTTCCCTTTAAAATATTGATAAAAATAAGTAATATATATGAGTCTTAATGACTGGTCTCGTGATTATCAAGTTTGATCTGTCGAAGAAACAATCAGATAAGCAAGTCAATGGATTTGAAAATTATATATATGTTTGGAATACTATACGTTATGTCCACTTTAAACGTTGTAACGCATACTCAAACTATTTTAAATTAATGCAAGCAAAGTTAAATGTGTGAAGGCGGATATTATGTGACATAAACATAACATATTTTGGGGCGTAGCAAACGTCGCGACGATCGATTTTATCTGTATAAGTTTCAATTGAGATCAGTTTTGTATTATCCATCATATTTCCCTTTAAGCCGAGGGTAAGACATTCTTGCAGGAGCAATACGTAGGGATGGCGAAGGCATCAAACATGAAGGGTAAAGCCGGAAGTGCCGAAAAATCCCACACCAGAAAGAAATGTACAGTATTCTCCACGGTACATTGCCCCTTACCGCTGCCACATGTGCTCGTCCTGGAAAAGGAGTACGAAATGAAGTTTAGAAGAAGCCATAAATAGCCAAAAAATAACAGTACAATCATAATGAAGTTCGCTGACTTCAAATACCCTCGAAGGATTTGTTTCTTTCATTAGCTTGTGAGCAAAAAATAATTACAAAGTGGAAAAAGTTGCAGTGTAAAGTTATATGGTTTAGATAAAAGCATCAAAACCCGTAAAAGCGACCATACTATAATAGGCAACAATTAACCAGAATCAGTGAAGTAGCAATGAACTATAACTTGCGCCCCAATCAAAGGAAGATATGCACCCCTAATTATTATGTGGAAGATTGGGGATAAGATTACACAACTAATCACTTCCTCGTTGCCATACTGTCTTTGCCTAACAATGTGGTCACATCATTCGTCTCTACCCTTCTACACAGCTGATTAGATTAAATAGCATCACACTAATTAGAATGTTTAAATTACTTACAGACATTAAGCTTTTGTGACCAACTGAGGCATGTCTCTAGTACTGAGATTGACCAGATATTTCCATTCGCCGTGAATATTCTCTAACATGGTTTTGTTTTTGGGATCGGAACGGACTCTGAAACAGGAGATAATGGTAAACATGGGACCATACTACATTAAACATCGTTAGCTATTTCCCACGATATGGTCTACAGTTTAATAATGCCCAGTTTGTCTTATTATGCTGAATAAGGGGCGGGATATATTATGCACAGTTGCACACTCCTCATATATTGACTTGAGGAGAGCTGGTCGAGTTTATCGCTACGCCAGCATGGAGGACTAGCGAGCTAGGAAGGCCTCATAATTTGGAAAAGGTAGGCGTACTCTTCCAGAATCATTTGAGGAGGCCTGTATAGGAATTGAGTCTAAGACCCTCATAGGACCAAGAACAAACTTCAAGCAATGAATGCAGGCCACTCTTAGTGTGTGTTAGTTTGTATTTCGATAATCTGTCTCGTTACATCCTCATTAAACCCGATAAAGCAAATATGGTCCAGGGTCCAGTTTCACAAAGCCTTTGCGACGTTTCGAACTCTCAGTTGTCGTGAGCGGCTTGGTCTTCGAATACCGCTGGAGGCAAGCAAATTATTTTTCTCTACATTTATAAGAAAGGAAAAAAAAGTGAAGAGAGGAAATTAGTTTTGATTATGAAAATATTTATTGGAAGAATTTGGCTGTGAAGAGGAGACGGGAGTGTGTTTTCGAGAAGAACATAACTGTCCTCCCTCCTCTCTCGACGTATGCTTGACATAGCCAGCGCTTATATAAATAAATACTCCTGGGCTAAACACCTTCGCCCTGGACAAGTACATATGATACAGTGCCTACATAGGATAAGTCCTACTAGTTGAATAAGTACTTACGTGGGACGGCAAGCATCATTGTCATGTAGTTCAGCACCAAAGAAGGAATTAAATCTGAACGTAGCCAATGTAAAACTATCTGTGAATCTGTCCACAAGATAACTTCACCTGGCGCCTGTTTAAATTCATCTAAAATGGTTTTAGCAAGTCTGCAAAAAACAAGTGCTGCCATCAACTCTGAGCGTGGTAGTGTAGTTTGGTGTAAAGGCGCAACTCTTGCTTTAGCAGATACCAAGCTCATTTTTCAAATTTTGCAAATCATGGAAAATATGTTTCCACTTTGTACACATTTCCGGTGGCAGCTTATCATCCCAGTCAAATTCGTTGCATCTCCAAATATCTTGAAGTGCTATCCTTGCCCTGATAGTAATGACTGAGGCAAGTCCTAAAGGATCGTAAATGCCCGAAATTCTGGAGAGAACGATTCTCTTCGTGAGTTCTTCATCTGGGAAATTCTTTACCACATACTTAATGACGTCACGTGATGGATTCCAAACAACACCTAAGGCCTTGATTACCTCTTCACCATCTAGTCTTACTTCTGTTTCCGCGTCTTTCTGAAACTGTGTACTCAACGAACTTCCCTGTTCTACACTACTAACCTGAGATCTGTCTCCTGAGTTTAAATTTCCTTGAGACGAATACCATTGTTTTACCTTAAAACTTCCTGTGCCTAATACAGTATCTAGATCACTAATTCGCTTTGACGCCTCGTGTCTACTACACGAGTGTATCAAATCGTCTACGTATCTGTCTCTTTGAAGAATCTCCGCCGTTTCTGGGTACTTCTGCTTGTTTTCTTCTGCTATATTTAGCAATACAAAACTGGCCATGTCTGGCGACGTCTTATCACCAACCGCTACTCGTAATAAACGATAAATCGTTGGTTCCCTACGGGTGTCCATATCACGCCACAGAAATATATGGACGTGTGTGTCTGATTCTGGCAGAAGTATCTGTAAATACCTTTTGAGATATCCCCAAAAAAGACACTTCTTGTTCCCTAAATCTAAGCAGAACCCCTAAAAGATTCCATATTAAACACGGTCCCTTGTGAAGCAGCGAATTTAGTGATATGTCCTTATAGAGACAAGCTGGATCAAACACTACCCTTTAAGGTGTGCTCTGCTTGTCTGGTCTGTACACTCCGTGATGTGGCAAATAATATACTAGTACTGGATGTATATCCGAGTCGAGCTCAGTTTCTGGCAGCTGTTTAAGTCCAATCGTTGTATATATATTCATTGATCGCTTGTCTATACATCTTAGCTATAAGTTTATTCTCGGCCAAAGGATAATTTTCTGCAAGTAAATCTGGATCTGATTTCCACGGAAGGTTTTTGTTATATCTATCTCCTTCTAACGGACATGATTCCTCAAATAACTTCAATGTTTTTCTATCAACCAATGATAATCCCTTACTCGGACAATCACAGTCTGGATCTTGAATACCCATGGTCTCAAATGAATAAAATTTCTCCAAATCCTTCTTTTGGAAAAGGCCTATTGAACAAACTGACGAAATCCTTTTAGTACTATCTGAACTCATAACAAACCATCCAAGCTGTTTCTTCTTCACCACAGATTGAAATGGAAGACCCTGTCTGATATCACCATCGACATGCAAATGACTGTACTGAACCCCTAAAATAAGGTCGGCTGGTCCAGCCTTGTGTGGAAACTCAAGCTCTGCCAAGTATGAGTGGGTTTTCGACCAATCTCTATTCAATGGAGGAATATCAAGCATCGTCTTGTCAATATCGTGCGCCTCATTCAGATGCTTCTCTTCTGATTCACTGTCTGACCTCCTACAACAGAAATATCAAACCTTTCCGTTTTACCTTGTTAACCCAAAGATTTAGCGAACCTACTACGAATAACTATAGTTCCTGTCCCGCTATATATCAGAACATTTCCATCTCTTTTCCTACCATTAGCTGACCTAAAGTTAACTCTAATAACTGAAAGAATTCCATCACTGTCTAAAACAGAGGCCACTCCACTTTTATGCATAGGATCTGAAGGGAGAAGTGAATGATGTGTACGAGAACACCATTCTTTTAGACCTGCAGTCTGACGTCATATGTCCTCTGTTTAAACAGGAAAAGCATAATATCTTCTCTTTGGCATACTGATATCTCTCATCAAGAGTTGAATCCTTAAATGTTGGACAATCACTCACCTTGTGATCCTTTTCACAAACATAACATTTCATTTCACGTTGAAATTGAGCAGAATGGACCCGTTTCTTCTTGTGCCGCTTACCTTTGTTTTCTGACCTAATTCCTGTTTCGATATCCCCGAAACCTTGGTCAAATTCTGCTTTGACTCTTTTTCGAACAAAATCCCTCACCTGATGAATTGTAGGTACTTGGCCGGATGGCCTAATATCCGCGGCTGCAGATTTCCAAGACGCAATTAAATAGTCAGGAAGACTAGAAATTATCTGTCTGAGGGATTCAGTTGAATTTACTTCAGAATACCCTATTCTGTGAAATACAGTAATCTCTATCTTTGTTGTTGATTTTCTTACCTGATGTAAACCTATTCAGACATGCGCGCGCGATACAGCTACTCTGGCCAAATTGCTCTTTTATCGACT
This sequence comes from Katharina tunicata, assembly GCA_032466195.1. Lineage (NCBI taxonomy): Eukaryota > Metazoa > Mollusca > Polyplacophora > Chitonida > Mopaliidae > Katharina > Katharina tunicata. The sequence continues at coordinate 7,491 of JAVFBZ010050192.1, forward strand.
TTAACGCTGTAGCATACATAAATAATTTTTCAGACAACAGTTTGCGAAAATTCGGTTAAACTATCAATCCACGAATCGAATGTTTCTGTATGATTACTGTTCACATAAGGCTGATAAGCATGGTTACTCTGTGCCTCATTCTTAGCCTCGTAGGGTGGACTACTCACTGACGTTGGAACATTCTCCGTAGTTGGCATGGGCTGATTGTTTTGTGAAATGTTTGTTGTCCTTTTCGTTCCTCTCGTAACCATAACTTGTCTGGGTTGTTCATTCTCACTTATTACTATCATTTGTATGTTATCTTTAGCTTTCTCTTCTATGTCATATACCTCATTCTTCAACTCCGTCTCTCGGGCGTCTAGACGAGACTTATCGCTGCCATCCACATAGTTAAAAATTTCACCATGGACTTCACATGCACTCTTATAATCCTCTTTTATTTCACTTAATATTCTTTTAATTCTTCTTGGATTATTTCCTTCTCCTAAAATAATATCATTCAATCTTTTACTTGCTATTTCCTCCGAGTTGTCTGCGCTTATTTCTTGCTCTGTGTTCTGTGTCGCTTATCTGGACGGTTGTATCTTTGTGGCCCCTCTACATGTAAAGTTTCTCTCTGAGCAATTTTGTTTTCTCTCAGTCACTAAGTGTCGCTTAGTCGCAAGCTGATATCCTATATACACCTATAATTGCCTCTAGATCAGCAAGACAGTGTTAGGAAGTATACTTTATATACTCTCTTTCTGCTAACAAAATGTTATATAGTTTATATAATTATACTCGTTTCTCCACCTGCTGTAACTAGACTCGGTAAATTTATACAACTCAATTCTAATTTCCCTAACTCTGGAAAAGAATCGTAAAAACATTTAGAAATTACAGACACTGTCGCTCCAGAATCCATTAATGCAGCTGTACTTCTATTGAAAACATTACAAGGAACAATAGAACCTGCTAATGAAAGTATACAAATGGAACCTGTATCTTTACATTTATCAACCGGGTGATTCATTCGCAACAACATCCCTTAACTTCGAACTCACCTTCTGTGTATCAGTCTGACACGCCCGACTGGTAGTTCTATTCTTAGTTGAAACTTCAACAGATGTTTCTAAAGTTTGTGTGGAAATTTCTCTTTTATCAACACTAATTACATTCAATGGCTAAACAACATACGACCTACTTTTTGACTTACGTTTCCTTTTTGTGCGACTTAACCTTTTTGATGAAGACTTGTAACCAGGCACACAACCACAAGTCTGTCCTAGTTTAAATGACCTGCATTTCTATTAACAAACTCATTTCTTTGATCTCTAATTATATTTCTACAGTGAAGAATATCATGATTTTTAAAACCACAATAAATACAGCCTAAACTTCTAAACCTTCTTGTAGAATTACTTCTTTGTTGAGGTTGACGGAACTTACGCTCGATTGACTTTGGTTAAATGGACTTGTGTGAATACTGTTTACGTAACACAACCCATTACCATCCAACTCGGTACCCAGCTGATTTTGTCTAAGTGGATAAGTTGTTGGAATACAATCCTTGCCACAATTTGTTATGCCAGCATAGAATTGTTCCGCCAACTGCCTGGTTCTAATGGCGTCATGTGGAGTTTTGGGCAGAGAAAATATGACATGCGACCGCAATCTTTTCTCAAATTGTTGACATATATAGACAACTGCTCAGACTCTGATTTCCCAATTTTATTACATAAACCCAATATCTCATTTGTAAACGTTTCTACCGGTTCACCTGGTAATTGCTTCCTATTAAATATCTATGAGTTAATTACCCACTTTTGATCAGGAGATTGAAACCTTTGAAGTAATGCCGTCTTGACTTTTTCAAAATCAGTTCTTAAATTTCCATCCAAGCTAAGGGCAAAGCGTTGGGCGTGACTAGTCAAGTACATTACCACAAATAAACATCTTGCTTTGTCTGAATTATTCAACCGCAATATTTCAGTAAAGTTCGAATAAACTGACAAGAAATGTTCCAAGTCTTCATTTGAATTACCTGCATAAGACCCAGGTTTAGGAACATTCTATGGATCTTTCTGTGCAATGTTTGGTTGCACTTTTTGTTCTTGAATAGCCTTCAATGTGTCGGCATTCTGCTTAAGAATTTCCTCAAGCATGTCTATAAATGGTTAAACAGTTTTAACTAAATCTCTAATAAACGAAATCTATCTATTTCAATAAATGAACTGCTGCCTCAGTAAAAACGGACAAGCTTTTAAACAAAATAACCTCTATCTTTTACTGTAAAGAAGTGTACAGTTTTTTCAAAGTTAACCACGCTCTGCTACCAAATTGTTAGGAAGTATACTTTATATACTATCTGGTTTAGTAACCACGCTCTGCTACCAAATTGTTAGGAAGTATACTTTATATAATCTCTTGTTTAGTAACCACTTTCTGCTACCAAAATGTTATATCGTTTATATAATTTTATTCAACGAATATATCTGTATTTACCTTCAGTCTACGGGCCCATAGATAGACTTACTATAAATGATAATTACGATATATAAGTTTATCCTATGGATGGATGCCGCCTTCTTTTCCCCGAGGAATCACTTTACACAAAACAACAGTTCATTCATTAAAATATTTACTTAAACATCTTTATTTTAGTTTATAGCATATCCTTAACATAGAAAAGAGAATAAAAAAATTACCTATCTTAACCATTAAAAATATAACAATATTCTACTTACATTCTGATCCACATTGTGCCAATCAAATACATCACCTTTCAAATACACTTTGATTATCAT
>JAVFBZ010050210.1:0-10276 GCA_032466195.1 Katharina tunicata
CTCGTGTGTACTTGAGCGGCCCAGCGGAAAATGAACAGCCTAGCTCTTACGCGTGATAACGCGTTGTTAACGCATACTTAACGGATAGTTAACGGCCTCTTAACGCGTTAGACTTCCGTTTTGATGTGGGTCGTACTGTATCTATTGCATTAAAACTGTACCTAAAATCGACGACGTATTGCTAAATTAGAATATGATTTTTGGAAGTATAACCTTTTGACAATGTGTCCAAGACAGAAGAACATAGAATAACACGTGGGCAGAATCATTCATACTCAATGATTCATTGGTTGAAAACCGTCTTCCAACTTGGCCGAAACGTTGTGCCGGAAATATACCATAACTTTTTAGCAATAATATGTTATTATAAATATCCAAAGCCTATTTTACACTGAGTAAAGGTATTGTGCGTTCAGGCATATTACATTTGTCTAACGTGGACACACTTAAAGTTTAACGCGTTTTTTTAATTTACCTTTGGTGATTCTTGAAACGTAATTTTTTTTAATGATTGCGTATTTATTCATTTGGTTTGGCGGACAAAATAGACCAGCCAGGAAATAGCCCAAATTTGATTAGGCCTGGGTTAGTCTCATATTTATAACACAATGTATGTGTGCGTTATCGTATTTAAACATGACAAAAAAAGTTGTCCAATTGAACGTCAAACCAATTGAAATGATTTGACAACTTTCTTGTTTTTAACTACAGCGAAAAAAGTGATCCTGTTAGCCATCACCTGAAACCCTTTTACTTTTCACAAATAAAATTTTCTGTAATATTGCTATTAAATTTGTTATGAAATGTATTATGTTCAAACATGACATGCTAACTGGACTTTGTTCACAGGAAATTATGAAAACATGGACAACCGTGAATCTGGTAAGTCCGTCCATCATAATCAGTTATGTGCAAAAGCTAGTCATATCTAAAACAATATTGTCATATGATGATGTAACTTTTTTTACTTCTCACAAATAAAAGTAAGCATTATGATATGTAGTGAATATTTTGTTGCTTGTTATCAGATATTTTCGTGGCCTACATATATAGTTGTGGTAACAACATTATGTTTACAACGTTTACATTGAAATGAGTGTTTCTTCGATTATTTTTTATAGGACATTACGAAGAAATAAATACCATAAAAACAGCAGGTAAGGAAATTAAATGATACATTTCAGTATTGTATTGTATACCATAATCATATTTTTGAATGTGTGTCTGCCTTCATGTACGAACACTTACAAATCAAAACTGTATTAAACATCACGTCTTCTCTGTTACGATCAGCACAAGTATTCCTCATATGACACACAACAAACCCCAATAACTTGCCGGCATGTTTTCTTATCGCGAGTATCTGACCTTCATCACTGGGCAAAATATAGACCATAACCAGAAACAACAACAGTTATGCCCGTTCGAAAATGAACAGATCTAATTTTATTTGGATGTTATTCATTATTGTCCAACTGATATCAGTCAGGGGCATCACATGCTTTACAAATGTGTTTAAATAAACAGTTAGGTCAATACAGAAGCATGTCTCGTTAACCGTCACAGAAGCCTGTCTTATATGTTAGCCGTCAATACGACCTTTCATCTGTGACGTATGCTAGCGCCAATCTGGAATTAGGAAACGTATAACACATAAATTTAACTATAAGTGATGTTATACACATAAATACATATTTGAGTTGTAAATCGGACAAGGAAAACAATAGTTACAATCGGTGGAAGTAAAAAAATGTATATATGTATATTTTATATCTGTGCCTTAATTCCTCCTTTTGCTCTTATTGTACTTGCAGAGATTTGTTATGATTCACTCACAATGGACTCCCCTGATTCAACAGCAGTAACTGGTCAACAGGCTGTGCCCAGTGTGTATCAAAATACTTCAGCGCTTTGATCGATGACCAGTAAATGGTTCATTATGAGTTGTTTCTAAGTAGTTGTCAATCCTGTATTTTACTGTGACAATGCGTTCAAAATCAGCATCATACACTTAGGACGTATACGTTTCAACTATATATTATATATATTTTGTCTAAATGTAGAGACATTTTGTTTGCCACTCTGGCTAGCAGAGCCAGTCTCACGGTAGAACGAACGATTTTTTTTTCCACTTAAAGCTTCGAATATTGTTGTTTAAATATAGAGAAAGAAAATATTGCTTGCCTCATACAAAAACTCAACAAGAAACTTACATAAAAGCTACCGTTAGCAAGCACATCAACACACCGTTGACATCGATGTAGTATAACATTGACTAATTACCTGTAATGTCATACTTAACTAATGTGATTAAAATGGTAACATATTGTACCCATTGTTTGGAGTGCACTGGCAAAACGTATCAAATTCGTTCAAACCTTATTGTCTTGATACCCAAATTTATGAGATGATTATGATATAAGAGTTATGTCTTATATCTTGCGCAAACTTTTGAAGTGACATCACTTTTCAACAATATTTCTAGCACACGGACATCAATTTAAATGATAAGCACCATCAATCCTTACTCGTAGTACCATGCTTTCATTGACATACTGCCATACCTGTTTTATATATTAAGATAATTATTTGTCTATTTGTATTATATTCTGGTTACTAATATAATTATGTTCTTATATACATTGTAATAAACAAAATATTCTAATCAATACAGTGTTGTGTCAACCTTTAAATGAATCTGAAATAATGTTGTGTATTTTCGTACCTTTTTTCTTTGTCTACATTTAACGAATGACCTAAATAAAGATCTAAATTCCTAGTTTTGAGCTGACGGATGGTGGGAGCTTCCTTTGTCCTGGTGTACTCCGAGGGAAAGTGCTATCAGGGAGCCGATCTGTTGTGGGGTACTGGTTTGAGCCCTGTCCTTGTCCCGTGGCGCCTTTAGCTAGTCTTGTGGAATGTGTTTTTCTGCACTCATTTGGCTGGCACACCATCATACGAGTGAAACAACCTTACGTACGGCCTATCTTATACATTGGACATTGCGGTGTTAATAATGCAAGTGACATCACCTCACTAACAAAAAAGTATTCAGTGAACTTAAATGAGTTATGAACCATTCCGAGTGCGCTAGAAAACTTTCATTCGTAAAACACACCAAGTAAACGTATTCGAAGTGTTGGATATCCAGTGTGATCTACCTGAACTTGTTCTAAACGGTTCTTTAACCCTTACCTGGGATGCTTCCATCGCGTTACATAAGCAAGAATCACATGTTTAAAATGTGTTTCAGGTTATTCTGGATGTGTTACGAGCTTTGTTTCATGTTGTAGAAAAACATTTTAAACTGCCCGAAAGTGAACACATTCATTACATTTTTCTTTATATTAGTGTTCTTCTTTCGTATTTGTAGACTTCATACATCACATATATCGAGTTGTAAACACACATGCCCAGTGACTGTTTGCTGCTCACAAATATTATGATACTCTGCTTTAACTGATCGTTACCATTTTTATCTGGTGCAAATGTTTATTCTCTCTATTACGCCTTTATTTTTTTAGGCATTTTTATTATCTCTTTTCCACATTAACTGTTGTTATTATTGTTTCTGTGACACTTGTATGTAAATTATTTAATACGATTTTCTGGGATATTTTCCCCTTTTTTATAGATCTGTGTTTATTCGTGACATTGTTTTCAAAATAAACTGAATCCCAATAGATCTATGTGTATCCTTTGTTGGAGCCGTATCTTGCAATACTTTGTAAAATTCACAAGTGAAAATAATGGTGGAACACTTAGCAATTAGAATGACAGATAACTGGAGTTATTTTATCGTTGGCATATTTTTTGCCCCGAGACGGTATAGAAAAATCCAACAACAACATCAACACATCGCTTGTTCATGCCTTTGGCTAAAATATTATAGCAAGTAGCTTCTAAATTGTTGCACTTATAAAGAGATTGTTCAATGGCATAACACTACACGCATTGGATTATTTATAATAAAATGAAGCAGCAATTCGAACAGATCTATTTTTTTTTATCGGAAAGTGTCCAAAACTGCATTATTAAAGTTACATTCAAAATAAAAATAAAAAGTATTAAATTTAAAGTCACGTTAATATAAAAATTATTCATTTGGTACAAAGCTGGTACAGGAGAAACCTAGCAGTTGTTCGAATTTAACGGAAAGAGGGCTGTCCATATTTTCTCACAAAGACATTGATCCAGGCGCGGTGAATGATCTTGTTTGTAACAAGCCAATATGTTGAACCTTGTAAGTGGTGTGGCTAACACGGTTAACTCGGAGTAACGTCAGTACATCAAACTGTGTCTGAGATGTAACAGCAGATTGACACATTTCCCATTACAATTTCTGGCAGAATATTCAGGTTTTTTAGCTTTAGTATGCTTTTAAATTTCCTTCACATATGGGGGTAGAATTAACGGAATACGTCTAACTTTTACTTTTTCATAAATATATATAATTCATGTGATTCTCTAAAAACCGAAAATACACAATATTTGGGTGCGTATCTGATTGTTCAACTGCATAACAACATTTTAAATAAATGTTATTTAATTGGGGATGAGTTAATATATTGACGAACATAGTTGAGAAGGAGGCAGTCCTTTCTTTTTCCGAATGTGACATATAATAAAGTCAATGAAGAGAAATCATTTACGTTTAAGGGAGGCTTTCCCATGCTTAAATCCAAGGTATAATGTAACTAATAATATATAATTAAACGTTAAGTTAAATCAATAATTGTATTTAACATTATTTTAAAAGTTGAATAACACCTAGTGTATGGCTGGAGAGAGGTTCCTATGAGCTAGGGTGCATCATGAAGCAGTAATGTCTATATAATCCTGCTTTGAGTCTTGCCATTATCCTATGGCTTCTTTGTACATCTATGTTACCAGTGTTGTTGAGGATGATTTCCTTCAACCATTGGACTGGCACGCAGCTATATGAGTGAAATAACCCATAGTACGACTAGTAAATCCAAATCAGTAAATCACTCAACAAGTTCGTGTACGTAGCTGCCATGATCAGGATTATATCAGCCTCAAAGTGTGTCAGGTTATATTTCCGGATTTGAACACAAAACTTAACGAGACACTGAAATTATAGTGACATGGATTTAGTATGTAATTGATATGGATGTTAAAATGTAGCACACAGACAAAACATAACTCTATATGAAAAAAAAACAAGAACATAGCACAAATAACATTTACCAAATCTTAGCCTACTTTTCTTGACAAGTTCTACCTGACCCATCAACCCAACAAAGTATATAGGTGAACAAACTACGAATCGTTGATCGGAAAACATTTGGCGAGTAAGTATATTTACATGTAGGCCTGTGTAATGAACACTACATTTCAAAGTAGAGCATATATATAGAAGATCAAGTTTGACAACTTCAATGAGATATACGTAAAACCGGATAAAGAACAGTGGGTGTAACTTAAGTTACATTTCTTTGGAGACGTTGACCCAAAACAAAATGTGCTACCTGAACCAGGCTGACAACTGTATACTAGTATATGTTATACAGTTTTCTATGTGTTGCTTTGTTATGGAAGGTATATTTATATACCTATAGCCCAATGGTTGTGATTTTACTAGGCCTACAGTATTCCACTTGGTAAATTAATAAAAACAAATTAAAAGAGTCTTGCGAGTCGAACGTGTTTCGTTTTGCAGCATTTAAACAAAAGGAAAAGCCACAACTTTTAAAACGATGGGACATTATAAGTCTGGTGTGTGGTGTGCAGTAACCATAGCATACGTCTTCGTCGTGATTACCACAGGTAAATATTTCTACACGGTATTTAACTTTTACATTTCTAACTTACTCTGTATATTCGATTGAATAGACTCTCGGCTATCATTTAAGCCTGCTTGGACATACTTGAGATAAGAATTAAAACGAAAACAAAATATGATATGTTTGTGAAGGTCATGTTGATATTAAAAAGATCTTTACTGAACATTTATAGATGAACTCTTTTTATGACATGAATGCACATCAGGGATAAGTTTATTTCGGCTGTCTCGTGAAAAGTCTTCGAACACTTAAGGGTTTTACAGAGTTTTAACTTTGTCCGTTCAGTTATTTTTTTATACTGACACATGCCCTGTTAGTTGTGTAGCTAGTCAGCTTTAGTAACCTTTGCAGCACTCATAATGGATTTCGAGTATGACAACATAGAAATGTCAAGGAGAGTAAATTTCAAGCTGAATACGCATGGGTAAAGACATATTCAGTTATAATGGCTTTAAAACCCTAAGAGTCGGTCTACGTCCCTAGGTCTTCATTTAGGTCTTACATGGTTCACTGCCTCCGAAAGTGTTGCCAGAGTACTCACTAATTTGGTAGAATTTGCATATTGTTACTGTTTTATATTTCTTGAATTCGAACCTCAGCTATAGAGCCCTAAATCGCATTTCTGTTTACCATGTTAAATACTTGTAAATCATATCAGAGAATATGTATGGTGTATTTTTTAAGATTCAAATACGAGATGAAAATGAAAATCATATTCGATAAGTCTGCTATTCAGTCTGCCATTCGAATTGATACTCGAACACTTTTTTGAATTTATAGGAAGTCAACTATTTAGCCTGACATTTGTACAAAATTAATTAATGACCAGTGTGTTATCCAGTCTGCGAATTGATACTAGTGGACACCTAAACATAGTTTTGTTTACACTTATCTGTCGATCATAATCAAGAGTGCATTTGGTGCAATTTCCAGATTGAAATACGACAAGGTAATGAATTTATGTCAGTCAGCGATCAGCCTGCTACTCGAATTGACTCTCGATCATCAGCCCGTAGGCACCTAAACGTGCTTTTATTTACACTTGTATGTACATTATAACTCATAGAGCATACGATTTAGTTTTCAGACTTAACTACCCCATGGTGATGAATTAATGACCATTCGGCTATTAAGCCTGCTATTAAAGTTAATACTCGAACGTCGTCGCGTGGGCACATAAACGTATTTATATTTACACTTCTACCCAGACCATCAACCAGAGAGCATATGGTGCTATTTCCAAATTTAAATACGGCAAGGTAATGAGTGTATGAACAGTCTGCTATTCGAATAGGTACCCAACCTCCGCCTGTGGGCACTTAAAGATATTTTGCTTTATTTAATTATTCGTTAAATGAAACAAAAGGAAAGGAAGTATTCATATTGCTAACATTTGCTACTTCCGTCTGGAGTTTTAGTGGCAGAGGTAAAATTGGATTAACAAGGAACGATAAGTTTGAGAAGAGATTTGATGTCGGTCATGTCTGAGTGTCTAAATCAATAGCCTTCGAATTAAAGATATCTTTAATTGAATTATTGATATATCTAATTGAATTATTAATATCTCTAACTGAATTATTGATATTTCTAATTGAATTTGAAATATCTTTAAATGAAGGGTATTAAAGATATCTCTAATTGTGTATAAAATGATAATTTGACCCTGCATAACTGATCAGTTAGAATTAATAATTCACTGATTGTATTTTTATGCTCATATGTCTTTCAAATCAACTTTACCTATTAAATTATAGGACAACTTCAATCAGATCGGCAAGAAACTTGGCATGGTTGTTATTTGGAAAGGAAACCAAGGCCTTCACAAACCAGAATTATTATGAAATTGAAAAGACCACATATTTTTTTTAAGAAACCCACCTTTTTCGCAAGAGTTAAATCCGTTTTTAAAATAAAATAACACAAATTGAAAAATAATACGGAAAATGAAATAAAATTTTACGAAAAATACAATTTTTTATTTTTTTTCAAAACTTTCATTTTTTTTTATATCAATAGTACGTCGATTGATTCTTTCAAAACTGGCATTTTTTTTCTTTCAAAATTGGTCATTCTTTCAAAATAGGTTGTTACAGCGACTCGACCTCAATACCATAAAGTGTGACGTAGTAGAAGCGATCTTACAGAGCAGTTTTCTCAAATGGTGTCCTTAGCATCAATGCTTGTATAACTAATAATTTGTGGGGGCGGTTTTACTTATTTGAATTTGAAATTCTACATTACATGTAGTAAAATTTGTATGATTTCGTTCCAAGATATATGATAGTAGAGATACACTCAGAAAATAAACATATGTGTTTTAATTCTATTAAAACGCTAATGTTAAGAATAAAATAAAACACAAACTTGTATATTTTGCTTTTCGTTTAAGGGACGAAGTCATTATTTATCACGTCTCCTGGTGATAATGTTGTTGCTGGCCGGTCGTTCACGTTGCAGTGTAGGTTAAACAGAACGGAGAGGAGAGCGCTTTATTGGTATTTTGACATTAAAGGTGCTACTCAAGATGTATACGAGGCTGATCAGTGTACTTCATCAATAGCTGTGAACCCTGGGATAACCATGTTTTCAGGAAAATGTGAGACTGTTAACAGTGAAGAAATTTACAGCCTGATTATCAACAACGTCACATTAGATATGCAAAACTATTCATGGAGATGTGCCTATAATAACATCGTCAAGACTGTAAATTTGGACGTTAATGGTAAGGAAAAAAACATATTGTTGTCTTAAGCAAACATGTATATCATACATTGTTATGTTTAACTGTACTAGTATTAATGAGTTAAACTGAACTCTAATGTTTTCTGTTGATATCCAATACTTTAAAGGACATATATATACATGCCTCGAAAATAAGACAAACAGTGATATAATGTAAAACTTGGAAAAACCGGGCAGGTTCAACCCTAATCAACCAAACATAGTCTTATACATTGACTTAAGAACCCATTACGCAGAGAAAATAAAACTTGCTTACAAATTTGTCTCAAATACTAATAAGCTAATTGTAACTTAATTGCAACTTTGAAATAGAGAAAAAAGAGTTTTTTACACGAACAATTGCCTGTGGGAGACTATACAAACAACAACAATTTGAGTTATTATAATCACTACATGGCATACAAATTCATATCAAAGGGGAACTGTGACAAAAAAAAAAATGTCCGGATATGTTTTCGTCTCTCTCGTTCTGTATGGGTTATGAATCTTTTGTAATCTAAGTTGCTGCACAATATCTTTATTGTTAAAACTTGATAGGTTTTCAAGTCTAACCAATCTTCCAGATTATGTATTGGCCCAAAAATGAGCATATAGCAAATATACACATTGTAAGATATTACAACCCAAAGCAGATATAAATGGCAAACAAATGTATAGTATTAATTGAGAAAATAACATATACACAGGATAATAGAGAACATAATAATTTACAAAAGAACTGTGTTAGATTTCTTATTACGCCAGTATTTACTTTGTTAAATAACTGTTGAAGACCACAGATCGATTTAATTAATTAGGACTATTCAAATATTTTTCACTAAACCAAGGCATTGCACAATGCACGATACGTAACTTTTGCTATCACTTTATTTTGCTTTTATTTCATTTTCCGTATTATTTTTCAATTTGTGTTATTTTATTTTAAAATCTTTGCCACTATTATTAAATAAATGCGAATTGCATTACCACACTTCGTGACGCATTTATAACAGTTTTTCCCGAGGTAATATATATTTTTTGAAATCGTTGCATTATCATCGCTCTGTCTGGAGTTCCAGCTATTTCGAGTTACATTCTGTAGATGAATCTGTTCCATATGTACTCTAAGGTCATTATATCAGTGAGGGAACACATTAGCTTGGCGCGTTTATGTTATGTAAAACGTATCGAAAAGCCACAGCAGATCTCACGTTGGAGAATAAAGATAAGAATTGCGCACCTTACTTCCCTTCAGGTGGGCAAAAATTATGTCTTAAGTAAAGTACAACCAACAAGTCGTTATCCTAGAGTATTTTAGAGGAATTTTGTGAGATGATATATCGATTTTACGGCCTGTAATTTTTTCTCCTATCGTCCAATGATTTATTTGAAAATGGCACGCGCTTACTACATTCTTATAATTTATGCGTGAACAGTCATGCGGTCCCCATTTACTAGCATATCGTTATCGCATGTTGCGATGTTTTCTGAGAAACTTTGTAGCTACTGGAACAGGTAAGCAAAAACTCTTCTCCCTTCACATTATGAAGGAAGGGCTACATGTCTCTGCTGCTATGAACACCTTTGAATATTCATTCATCGTGTGACAAAGAGGTTTTACAGCAACGAAGTCGAAAACTTCTCAACGTTTGGACGTGCTTATAATAAACTTAAACATGAAGCTCCGCTGTCCAAAACCCCTCGGCTCGCCAAAGAGCACAAGAAAGTACCTATTGATAGTGTAATGA
>JAVFBZ010050229.1:0-10275 GCA_032466195.1 Katharina tunicata
ATGTCTAGGTTTGTCTCATTAGAGGTGCTTAGACTACATAACACTTAACATGCAAGAATTAACACAGGTACATGTCAGAAAGTAAGGCGAACACATACATAAGACAGACAGGTTACGTATATAGAGGCACATAGAAAATGGTTTGGTTAGGTATACATGGACTATGTTAGTGCACACTGTTTGTTTTATAATTTTGAATGACTCTATCAATGATACTAAATTTTTAACAAATCTTCAATGTCTGATTTTTCTGAAATGTTTGTGTTCTGTGGTGATTCATAATAATTGCTTTTGCCATTCTTAATTCTCATTGCAAGCTTAAGTTTAAATAAATCTAATGTATTTCATAAACAGCAAGGTCATATTCACGGTTTTAATTTAGGGGCATGTAAGAATGCTGGGATTTGTCAACAACTCTTTAAGGCTCGGGTTCAGTAGTGGCACGGACCTGGAAACTCAGAATAACTAGATCGCAAGAGATACATTCTTAGTCATTGACTCGAAGATCAGAAGAAATAAGAGAAAAATGTATATTTATAAAAAATCAAAAGATATCATTTTAATCATATAGCGCATAGGTTTTAACTTACACTTAGTTTACATGTATACAATTAAATTTCAGTGTGTTCCATGTTGAATGCAGGGATCTGATTGGCTGATGGAGACTAAATTTTCACGTTCTTACTTCAATGAACCTAAAAAAATGTTTAAGCCACGCCCACTTACCGGACTACTTGCAGCTAAAAATAGCAGCACAAACAACTGTCACTTAGCGCACCTTACAATAATGTAGGCTTAAATAATTCCAACATGACACTATTTTATTTAAAAAAATATATATATATTTTTGACAAGAGTGATCACACTGGCACAGGGATTATTGAACACCAAATGGGGTGTAAAATTATTTCAAGGTACTAAAAAAACTATTTTTTTAATTCCTTTTGTTGTTGTCAATGCTTCACTCAGAGTTAGCTGCCATTGTATTTTACGCAATAAAATAAATAAAAGCTGGAGGAATTTGTGATAATTTCATTACTTATAAAAATAAAATAAAAAATAGTCTGTTATTCTTCTTTTGTCTCTGATAAAAATAATGTCTATTTATATTAAAAATATTTACTAAAATTATATGCCTTTTTTTTTATTTGTGTGGTTGTTACAAATATAACATTACAAGGGGACAGAAATTAAATTAAATATCACATGCAGAAATTAGTATGTAGAAAATGATAAAACAGTAAAAAAAATACTGAATAAAATGTAACCTACAAGTTTTTATTTGTGAAATAAATAAAAAGACTTTTAAAGTCAACAAAGAATTTTAAAATTGGACGCAAAAGTGTAAAAATTTAAAAGGCTCTTATTTATTACAAAATTACATAATTTAGTTAATAATAAAATAAAAGTGAACTTATACTCTAACATACTAAAATTTGTATTTATGCCCTCAAAAATATACATATAAAAAGTGACCGATTTGGGAAAAAAATAAAGTATAAAGCAAAAATTTTATTTCAAAATGTGTAAGCTTAGGCTACGTGTTTCAATTACAAAGTAAATTGTGTTCATTTTTTTTACAGAATAGAGCCTAGAGAACAATGGAGCTGAAACAGATTACCAGCTTGTAACATCCGAGGAACTGAACACAAAACTCAGACGCTTTTATGACAAGCCCAACCCAAAAATCTAGAAAAAAAGGCTGAGTTAATGAATAAAAACCAGGCCAAAGAATATCATAAAAACACGTTAAAAAATGTAAGATCGGCTTTAAACCGCCATGTTTAAGATCTAAAAAGAGATGTTGACGTTGTCAGAGTCAGAGATAAAGATTTCAGGCCAGCAAATAATATATTGGATGGCAAATTAAAGTACAATTTAAAAGTCTCGGCCGACTTAACACAAAGAAATCATTTTATCAGAGGATTTAATTCAAATCAGCACCTACCTTCATGCTATCACTATAAATTCCGTCATTTAGAGATATCGTGTTTGGTGGGATTTGGGGTTCCATTTTGTGTCTCGTAGGTTAAAATTCCACACACAACTGCATCAAAAGTCATTTGAATTTTTTTTGGATGAAAATGGTAGAGAATATTGTGTTTTAAGCCACGAGACGAAGCAAAAAAACACCAAGGAGGGTTGGACGGACATGAAAATAATGCAGACAAACACATCTATGTCCAGTCAAATCCTTGAAACTCTTACTAGAAAAAACTGATCCTAAAGCCACAAGCCTATTTAATCACTGTTCAAAGGATGCTCTTAATTTACCGGTGGAGTGCCAATTGTGGTAATCAGCAAAAGGTGTAAAGACATACCAGTTCTCACGGTTCTGTGGTGACATTTCCCGTACTGCTAAATAAGAGCAACCGGCATACAAGCAATGAATGACGCCGGCTTTGAACTTCGCCACATAATGTATATAAGTGGTCACAGAAACGAAGGCTCAGTTAGCAGTTATAACCGACAATGTTCAGAAGTTATCTTAAACGATCTTAGTATCTAGATCGAAACGTCGCTTACCAATATATCCAGAAGTTGAAAATCCATCTCAGTCGTCATGTTTTTGTAATGTTCAGAAGGTCAAAAACAAAACGTTAGCAACATTCTTTCAGCCGTAGCACAGACTCCACAGCAGAGCACAGTTTTTACCGCTAACCGTCAGCCACAACTTCAGCTCCCATACTGTTCACAGCGCCCTGAACCAAGGAGTGATTTTCACACACCGATGTCAAACCCAATACCAAGTACACATCAACTCAATTCTAGCATCTTAACCTCATCAGGATTTATCTCCACTTCATCAACTGCCTGTTCATTTTTTCAAATAACTAGTCCTGCTCTACATGTAAATCAACCGCCACACACAACTTTCCCGCTGAAACTCGCGCGCCACAGAACAGCTGATGTTTAGATTCTGCAGCCATATATTCATGTGCGCGTTGTTTACGTTTGTTCATTGAATAAATTATAATAGTTCTTGTTTTGTTCGTAAATATTGTCTTAATTAAATTACTTTGTTATCCTAATTTAATTATAAGGATTGACTGCAATTTTTTTTACGTTCATTGGAGTATAAAAATAAAAAAATCGAGGTGCAAACTTTTGTATGAACCACTACGCTACAGTTTGCACCTCGTTTTTTTCGTTCATACTCCAATAAACGTAAAGAAAATTGCAGTCAATCCTTAAATGCTACATGGTTGTTTTTATGGAAATAGAGAACTCACCAGGAAAAACATATCAATGTGAAAAAAAAAAGTCCAAAAACACATTTTTGTTGATAGTGTAGTCTTCACTTATTGCAAGAACTTGAAATTCGCAATCCATTACGACCATTCATCCCCAAGAGTCGTACAAGCCATCTGCATTGAATTTCATCATAGTAGCAAGGCCACAGTGTGTTAAGCTTAGTTCCATCGCATATGTAAAGGTTTTCCGCAACTGAATAGGGATTTCTCCACACTTTGATTTGTAATTAAGAAGATTTGTTTTGTTACATTAGGCAAATTAGCAAACTGTTGGACACTTTCAACAATAGCTTTCTAGAAATGAACTCTCCTGGGACCGGTTGTTTTGGTAATTCTATACTTGTAAGCTTCTACCTAATAAAGAATAACATGACAAAGAATGCATGAGGAATGTGTCAAAATGCTGCTGATGTTTTGTAGTATTATTAATGCCCTGCTCAGAAATGTATTAATATTCTGCAATTACGAAACATTTTTATATTGATTTTCGGCCAAATTTAATTTGGGTGAATTTTATAAATAATTTGTTGGCTTTTGGCTCTATTAACTTAGGGGCCAGTTACAGGTGTATATATAAGGCCCCAAACAGTTAATTAACTTTATGTTGAGAGGCTGACAAGTGTTGTGGGTCTAGATAGTTTTCAGTGGTTGGAAATAACCTTGTTTCGCGATCAATGAGAATTTATCATAGAGAAGTCATGTATAGCCAGACTGTAATGGAGTTGATAATAACATTCCCCATCAAATTTTCACAGCAGTCATTGAATGGAATTGCCCTTAGGTTAATGTTTGGGGTGTCTCAATGGAAGCACTTTTGTATCCGCCCATGCAGCCCTTCGAATTGATCTGTATATAATTAAACAAAGTTTAAATCAAAATGTTTTTGAAATCCCATGCAGGGCTATATTGTAATGTTTTCCAGGATAACCTATAAATTTGTCCTCTAAATTGTTCATGATATTTTGCTTTGGCTTTTTCTAATACTGTATACGTAAATGTTCATAATGAGAATTAAAAAAACTCAAAATCGCTTTAAAATATTAATACAAACGTTGAAATAAATTTTAGATCAACACTGAATGATTTGGGTAACTCATTAATCTGTCTTACTAAAATAAGTCTAGATAACCGTGGTAAGACACTGTTCGTCACGTTTTGCCAACAGCACAAGCCTGCCCATGGACATCTGACTAGAAGTAATTCTCTGAAGAAACTCTCTTTATTTAGTGATTTTATAAACATAGGAACAATATAAATACGATACAAACCACTACAATCCTCTGGCTTTTTTTTCTTTAACTTAATATTAGGTCATAAATTCCTAATTCCTTAGAACATTTCTCCATACCCAGTGGGTGACTAGAATGATGGACGTTACAAACCAATCTTCCTAATTGTGAGACTGTGTGACAAGTATGTTAACAAAGAACAGAGCACTGATGTCGCAAAACTTTATACAAACTCTTGGTAATGGACAAAATGTCTTCCATTAGAAGTATTCTCTAATTATAGCCAGCAACAGTCGGCTTATTAATGGATAAATAGGAATTGTCTGTTTTCGGAAACTGTAAACTGTCACTGTAGTGAAATGATGAAAATAATCCCCATATTAACCCTGAGGACTTCTCCTCTTGAGACAGATTGTATTACAGATAAAGCCAGTACTTGCTTGGACTTAGTCAGCTAATTACACTACTGGTCATTGAAACTTTTGGAAAATGTCTCCTCGACTATAATGGCTTAGATTACATTTCTTCAAACTGTGGTATTTGATTATTTTGTTCCAATAAAAATTGTCTTTTTGTAGAATTTATTTGGATTTAAAATTGGGTGAAATCTCATTCCCGTTATGTCTATGTTCTTATATAATTTGTCTCACACATCATGGTGATTGTAGTATTTGATATTTGACATCAAAGAGTTGTAGTATAGCACCAGGTGGACATACTTTAACCTTAATTAATCTCCATTAAACAATTCTGTTTTGGCCACATATGAGGGAATTTGCTCGTGGCTAATGGAGATTTTTATCAACTTTTATGCTTGGTTTAGACCAAGCACCAACTATGCATTATGTTCACCAAGCAAATAAACAGACAAAACCTGTCTCAGGTGTGTAATTACTTCACACACCTGACAAGCCAGGACTGGTGCATCCGATATATAGGTTCAATTTTAGACAACACATAACCTAAAGGTAGATTTTGTGAAAAGTAAAAGTGTCCCTTTTACTTAGAAATTTCGCGCTAAGGCTACAACTAGATCAGAGACTAGGAGACCTTTAGGCTGTCAGCTGTAGTGGAGTGAAAAACATTTGAACTGCTGGTCACGGACCGAAAGAACCTGCTTGGCATTTGGATGAAAAATTTTAGTTCTTCTAAAATGTCCATAAGTCCATAAGAAAATATATATAATATGATCAAGATATGATATAAACGGAACAGTGAAATTAAGCAGTTTATGCAGAATATTTTTAACCTATGTTAAATTTAACATTTGACCTGTGTGATAAGAATAACTCCTGTTCAAGGTTGGTATGACCCGTGAAAATAAGTTATGGAACATGATTTTGTTAACCAGACCGGATTGACCTGTCTGATTTTGGCGTGATAAATAAATTTGTTTGTGTCAACTGTGGTCAAATATTTGGTGCAGTAGAGGTTGCTAGATCTGGTCAATAACATATTGGTTGAGCAGCAATTCATATATTCTCTGTTACAAACACAACTTAATAAAAGATGAAATATGGTGACTCATCGTTAACCTGGGTGAATAATAATTAATAGTTCATTCTGTTCTTATTCAACCACTTCGTACATAAGCTCTGATGTTGTTAACTAGATGGAAATTTGTCAGCTTATATTGATTATCATAACCCGCAGAGCTTTGACCGTCTTGGGAAAGCTATGTCCTCTGGTTCAGTAATGACTTGATGTAACACCTTTCTACATTAACTCTTTTATTATACATACAGACCCAATGAACCACTTCTTCTGGTAAATACAACAAATAAGTACAATAACTATTCGGACAATACATTTGAGAATGTAGCTTATATATTAACACCAAGGTCATTTTGGTATACTAGTTTGGCGTTTGTCATCAGAATTATAACCCAATTCTGCTTCACGTAAGTGGCTATTGCTAATAAACAAATCCTATGGTTCTTCCATTACACAATATACATAAACTTTTGTAGTAGTAATATGTTTAGAACTGTTGATTTCATTATAAAGAAGGGATTTTTTTGTTACTGTAGTGAACATTGGCTTGTTGAAAACTTATGTACATGTAAGTTATGTAGGCCTACTGTCACTTAACTTACATAAGTTTTCAACAAGCCAATGTTCACTACAGTAACAAAACAAGTCCGTACTGCGAGACACACCCCGTGGCCTGCAGCAAATACGAATCATGTGGCTGCAGGCTTTGAAGCATGTATTATTAAAATATGCCTCAAAGTCTTGACATTTAGTGCTGTGTGCATTTATAAACTCGCTTTTTAAGAAAAACCATCGTAAAATTTAAAATTCCAGCTCCGTTATGACTTGCGTAGTACTATCAGGTATATATTGCCCAATTTTCAGAACACTCCTAACATTATTGACAGAGAAATAGTCCATTTAGTTAGTGTTACATCAACAACAAGAACAAGAAGAAGAAGAACAACAACAACAACAAGCGCCAACAAGAGAGTGAGTAAGATCTAGACCCTGTTCACCACGGGGTAAAAATCCCTTCTATAACATGAAATCAAAAGTTCTAAACATGTACTTACTGTCACTTAAATGAAACTCCAACTGACTGAAAAGGAGCGGTGACAGGGTGACATTAAAATGTCTGTTGAAAAATATGAAATGAATTGGAATCATTAAACAAGTCTTGGGTCAGGTATATGTATCTCAGTTGAGGCCGATAAAGGTGTTTAAAATTCATCAAATTTTTATCAAATGTTGTGTAAAATTCTATTTTGTTAGACTAATGTTTATCAAATGTTGTGTAAAATTCTATTTTGTTATACCAATTTGCTATTTAATCTGATTAGTAATCTAATATATACTTAATTGTAGACCAACACTGCATAGTGATTCAAATCTTTAAATCAATATTTTTCTGCTTTATAGATTCTTGTCCAGACAAAAAAATATGTACTTTCTTTTTGTTTCAGGACATAGATCAAGGTTTTAACAAAACACAAATTCAGCTGTATCTTGGGTAGACAAATTATAATTGACTTTTGTTAAAGATTATTGGGAAATGGGAACTGCCTCATTTTCCTGTTAAATGATATATCCTGATATCCAAGAGTTATATCACTCCGCTCTTACAACACCACCATCAGTAAAGTTAACTAGTTACACATTTTTATATTGCTAAATTCAGGTTTTCTGTTGCGAAAAAAACAAATTTTAGAAGTGTTTGTCTTAGTAGCGCCCTTAGATCACTTAGCTCAGACTAGAAACCTTCTGTTTACTGAGAGCTTTCTATGTATTAAACAGTATGCAGGGTCCCAATGTCAGGAACTGAGAATTTGTCTGGCTGAGTTCTGATGGATCATAGAAATTGATTTTGGTACAAGTAAGTGCAAAATAAGTGAAAATATGTAATGTATGTATGTAAATAGATAGCCAATGCTGTTTCCTGCTGTTGCTCATTTATGAATAAATTATGCTGTCTGTTAATTCTCACATTGTTTCTAGATAAGGTAGGCTTCTTTGCAAAAGTAGTGGGTGTTTTAAGTGAAAATGAGACCTGATAAATCTGCTTTTGATGTCAATAATGAAGTTAGGTCACATTGTGGTGATGGGTATGAATTAAGACAGAAAACATCCAGAGGTCAAACCGGCACATGTTCTATTGGAACCCTGATACTGTTCTCTATTAGGGAACTGCTCTTTGGATAACTAACTGTCTATCTCACTAATGAAAAAAATGATAGGAAATTCCAAACCACTTATTTCTGTTATTGAGCAACCAGAGATCTCTTCAACTACTGCATCCAGTCTCTGAAAGGAGCAAATGAAGAAAGAAGCAGACAAAATGGAACATGTAGGAACATTGATCTGTTTTTATCAAAAAGAGGGGAATTAAATTTCCGGTAAAAATCCAGATATTACAACAATCGATATGTTGGTAGTGCACACCATTGACTCGGACAATGTTATGCACTGGCACGGATATCAGGAGGCCCAATGATGTTCCTTTTAAAAAAGATATGAAAAAATGGGTTTTAGGTTTTAGAAATTCTGTTTATATGTAAAGACCCTAATTGTTGTTTTAACAAACTCGAATGTTTTTTGTTGCATTATTAATTGATATAAAGCATCTAGAGTATTTATAGTAAATGCCTTTTCAATATCTTTCATAAAATGTAGTATTGATAATATAGTTTGAAAAACTAAGGCAATTTATAGTATGCATATAATAAATAGGGATGAACTTATTAAACATGTATACACTTTGTGGCTTCTACCATAAGAAGTAAAGTTAACTAAGAACAACTTAAAAATTGGTACGGTCAATTACGGCAACACATTATTTAATTGTTATGTTTGTGTCTCTTAATGTCCCCGTTGAAGTAAAATATCAATTAATTAGGCTTGTTTTGCGGTCGTTATACTGTACAGATTGGCGACCTGCAATTCCATTTTATTTTTGTTTTGCTGCACACATTAACAAATTATAGTTATTAGAAGAAATATACATTTATTGGTTGTTAGAGGCACTGGCCCTATCAAACAGCCCACTACCATGCATTATCATATTACAAAAGTGAGGTTGTTAACTAGAAATTATGGTATGGAAAAAAATCAATCGTGTGTTTCGTAAAAGAATACACCCAGACTTTAGATTTTACACGCTGTAAGTTGTTTCTATTGATGTTCTATCTAGAAAACTGTTATCAGGCATATTTATATACACACACGTGCGCTACTTCATTGATCAAGGATTCTGAAAGTGTGATACTGTCTCTGCAGCAAATGTTTGGACTGTGATGGTTGTCAATTCACTGACGCTCAACATCAATACCAGGCTTTTCAGGATAAAGTTCTATTTTACTTAAATAAAAATGAATTTTCCGCTTCATGGTGCAAATTCCACTTTATGTGAGCGTTTCGCAATTGAGTAAATTTTCTGATAATTCGGTCCATTTTCCTCTATATCAACATATGTGGTCACATTGCCCAGAGAATATTTAATTATCTGGGAAATTTCAGTTAGGTCTACCGATTCTCTCATTATACCTTATATTTTACTTTTTCCCAAAAATAAAATAATTATTCATTATTGAGACTGCTATCAGATTAATGTATTACACATGCTCTACCGCATCGCACTGTGCAGAATAGTGGAAACCATCAAAAAAAGATACATGATTAACAAAGTTCAAGGTTTCTTACTTGATAACCACAGATATTTTGTGCTGAAGTAGACAAGGTGCTCCTTGTTTTTAGGTTAAAAACTTATATCAAGGATTTGAATCTCTGATTTTTTCACTGTTAAGAACATTTTGTCTATCTCTGTTTGGCTAATATGAATTGTAAGTGATTTGTTTTGTTGGTGTTTCTTATTCTTCGAGTTGTGGGAGGTGCCATAACTCTGAATACTGTTCTAGATCTTCTACATATAAACCATTAAGATTATGTTAATAACTTTAATAGAATAACATTATTTAAATGTAATAAGAAACTTCAATTAAATGAACTGTTAGAAGATCTGATGGCCACAGTGATATCATTAACCATCAAGACCAACTAATAGAAAACTGAAGTTCACCCTTGCAGCTACCCCAATAGAGATATTTGTAACAGCAGTAACTGTGAATTATCCACACCTCTCACTGGTCGAAGACAGGAGCCTGACACAATCTTGTCCAAAATGTGAAATTAAATCACCTCACTTTTTAGCTGCGACCAAGCAGCTCTATAACTCACTCTGTCTGGCGGTCGGTCGGTCCAACTTTCCCTCATGACGACGTGAACAGGATAGAAGCCAAACCGCTTAAGATAGAGAGTTCAAA
>JAVFBZ010050240.1:0-10274 GCA_032466195.1 Katharina tunicata
ACGTTTCCCAGTCCTGGTTGACTTCGTCGAATTGTTCGATATTACCAAGTAATCTAGCCATATTGTAGGCGGTATTAAACGTACAAAGTTCCTTTTTATCCTCGTCGCCAATTTGTTGTGTACCCGCGTAGTAAGTGTAAATGAAATACTGAACTTTGAGAAAACTATATTTTGCAAATGGTACAACGTGATACACAACATAACCTCATTGACAGGAGAGTGCAGAAATAAAGGGGAATAACCAAACTATGCAAATACACTACAGTATATAGTATCTAATAAGTAATGCTCACTATACATTAGATTCAAATTTATTGTGTAAATGATGAATGAAATTACCTTATTTTTGGCATTAAACCCCAATCAATCAACTATCAATCACTTTATAGATAAATATAAATCAGTCCACAAATTTCTTTATTATGTCACAACTAATTTCTACTTTCAAATTAAAAAAATCTTTATTATTAGGCTGTTTAACGTCTAGTAAAGACGCTATCAAGACGCCGTCAAGATGTTGTGCGACAGTAATGCGATATTGTCAAGATAGTTTTACGAATAATTAAGGTAGTGTTACGAAATCGTCAAGATTTATCACGGCGTACTACGAAATGCTAATATTGCCCTACGACGTCACCACGGCATCAGTACGTTTCACAAGACGCTAGTACGAATTAGTAAGACGCCTGTACGATTTGATTAATCACATGACAAACCGCTTCAACGGGTGAAATAATAGATATATGAATGTTGTAGGTTTTTTCATAGTCCTACTTTTTCTCCATATACACCATGTTCAATAACCTGGAACACATACAAGCCGCTGGTCTGGAGGAAAAAGAAAATATGTTGGCTGCTGCAGCTTTGCTTGCATGGCATAGAGAAATTTGAGTGAGACCGGCTTCTATTATTTGGTCAGTACGAACACCTTCTAGTGGAATTAAATCGGGAAGACCCCAAGGTTACAAGAACTTTCTCCGTGTGACCAATGAACTTTTTACTGAGTTGGTGGAACGCGTTGGACCTCATATACAGAAGATGGATATTTTTTGGCGCAAGTCCTTAGATCCAGGTATACGGATTGCTATAACTCAGCGCTACATGGCGACGGGAGACTCATATAACAGAATGGGTTTCGGGTGGCACACAACACGATAAGTAAAATCATCCCTGAAACCGGTGATGCCATTTCTCTTCAGATGTGCGATGAAGTAATGCAATATCCAAGCACCCGAGAGGAATGGAAGGAGGTAGCTGATAAAAACAAAAAAAACAATTGAACTTCCATAACAAAATCGGGGCCATAGATGAGAAAAATGTTGCCATCCGCTGTCCATCTTTGGCAGGTTCATTGTATTACAACTAAAAGGGGGTTCATTCCATTCTACTACTTGCTCAGTACAAGTTTCTCTTTGTAGAGGTTGGGGCAAATGGAACCTGTTCAGATACTGCAATATTCAAGGACTCTGGATTTTACGAGGCCCTTGAAAGACGTACTGCTTCGCTTCCGGAAGCTGAACCACTCCCAAATGATGATCAGTTACAATAGGGTCTGGATCCATGGAGGGAGGTTGTTTTAACTCTACAACTGGGAGCACCCTATTGCGCGTCTTTCTCAAATTCGGTTTGACAGCTTCTGTGTTTAACTTTCATATGAGTCGCTAAAACCAAAAAGAGTCACGTGATACAAAAACTCGTTTTTAGTGGCATCTTGTTGAAGTCGTGCTCGGTCACAGTACCGTCGTAGTGGTATCGTATAAGCACCGTGGTGAGGTCGGGGCTTTTCGTAGGTGGTGTGGCGACTACGAATGAGTACTAATAAACAAGAGACCGTTACGACACACCACGACAACCTCAAGACAACATTACGACTCTTCTTCAATGCTGCTGTAGTCGACCAAGACTTTTTTCACCACTACGGTTTACCAAGATTTTTGTTAACACACCAACAATAATCTTGCTTCTCCGCGGCGGCGCAAGATTCCACTACGGTGTTCTACGGTAGACCACGATTGTCCACGAACATGAGTACGACGCCGTTGCGAATGTGAACATTTGAAAAATCTTGCTCCACCGTAGCAAAAATCGTGTATGTGGGAAAGTGGTTTAAAATGATTAAGCCTCTATGACGGAGACCTATCATAGCGTACAAGAAGAACAAATCTCTCAAGGACCTCTTGGTTAAGACGAAACTCCCTTCTGTATCAGATAACCCTCAACTGCCCTCATCTTCATTTTGAAATCATGCTGATAGAACAAAACTCCTGTTTTTCCTTCTGAAGAGGAAACCAAACGGAAACGCTTGGAGACAGATGCTCATTGGATTACAAGACTTTAAACTTTGTATCCATTTGGGTTTCAACATTGAACCAGGTTAAGGCTCCAGGATAGACATGTTTCCTTTTGTACTACAATATGACCAGCCTAGCACCAGGTTTGCAAGTCTCCTGATACAGGAATATCAAAACCTTGTACCTAAAATGATTAAACCTCTATCACAGAGACCTGTCATGGCGTACGAGAAGAACACATATCTCAAGGACCTCTTGGTCAAGACGAAACTCTCTTCTGTATCAGATAACCCTTAACTACCCTCATCTTCATTTGGTAGACTAATGGGTTTACTACTTACTCTAAACGATACATTTTTCAGGTTGTGCTTAGTTTCACCCATACCTAATATCTATGTGTGTTACATATTCGCCACATATTTATCTTCACAATATACATGTTACATGTATTGCATTTTCTCGAGATGCGCCTTTAGGTTAGCTAGAACAACTCGAAATTCAGGTCTATGTAGAAACTTGTCTCTGAGAATTGATCTAGAACATGAAATCATAAACAACTTTAATTAGTCGATATTCCTGTGCCAGTGTGATTACTCTTGACAAAAATATATACAGATTTTACAGATATTTGATTCGCTACAAGAGCACATTGGCTGTAACGCATCACGGGAGAGCAGAAAGCTACTCCAACCTTTCCAGTATCTGGGCATTTAGAAGCATCTGTGTACACATGAAGACACTGCGACCACTTCCTGTCGATGAGCTCCTCGGACAATGCCTTGGAACATTTGGTGGATCTGACTTTTTTTACCTTTAAACTGAGCTCTGTTGATACATCAGGAGTTTGAATATGCCAGCGTGGAAACGGACTTCTACGTAGCCCCTGAACCGTCAACTTTAAGCATTGTGCTCAGCTATTATACCAACACAGAAAAAAATTAGTATGCTGCTTTGTGTACGTTGTACTTAAAATGATTTCACTTATATTTTCGAACAAATGTATATTCAGTACTTCAGGAAAGTTTGCAGTAAGCCTATAACAGTATAATATGTCACCCAGCTTGTAACTACTAGTTAATGCTACGCCATTTATATTTCAACATGTATAGGCACATTGCAAAAGTTATATATACTATAGCCAATATTGGACTCGAAAATATTGGAATATTGGCAAGAAAAAATATCATAGATGTGAACTATTGGTTCATTGGTTGATGCGACATTCTCCCTTCCTGGTCATTTGGTCATTTTAATCATTTTGATCATTTTGAAATCATCCCGATTGAGAACAAAAATCCGGATTTTCCTTCTGAAGTGGAAACCAACCGGAAATCAACCGGAAACGCTTAGAGAGAGAAGCCTATTGGATTAAAACACTTAAAACGTTGTATCCCATGAGTTTCAACCTTAAACCAGGTAAAAGCTAAAAGGTATACTTAATTCCGTTTGTATTCCTATATCACCAGGTTTGCTAGTCTCTTAATACAAAAACATATAATAATTAAAAAATCCTAAAATGAGTAAGTCTCTCTCACAGAGACCTATCATAGCGTACAAGAAGAACAAAACTCTCAAGGACCTATTTGGCTAAGGCAAAACTTATTTCTGTACCAGATAACCCATAACTGCTCTTACTTCATTAGTAGACTATAGGTTTATTAGAATCTCTAAACGATTATCTTTTCAGGTTGTGTTTATTTTAATCTATACCTAAATTTGTGTGTTACACACATATACGCCACATATGTTCTTCACAATTTACCTGCATGTCATATTGCCGTTTCTCGACATGCGTCTTTAAGTTATCCAGAACAACTCGAGATTAAGATCTATCTAGAGATCTCTGAGAACTTATCTAGAACATGAGATGTTTTATCGGTTTTAATTGGTCAATATATCTGTGCCAGACTGATTACTTTTGACAAAAATATATAAATTTTGCCAAATATAACCAGACATTCGCCGGAGTGCTAAGAGCCTATCAGAATAAATAACTCATGGATCAAAAATACCTGTCTAGGAAAATGATTTTCTTTTGTTACCGCATATTTTCGTCATGTAGTTCTATGATGGTCGACCCCTATGTCCAATGATTATATCTTTAAACGTAAATGTGCAATAAAAACCGCTTTTGGCGCAAGTTATGCACATTTCTTGATAAATGATGTAACTCAAGCCCCCATCAACGTTGTTAGTATGCCATGTCAGGTCTGCTGTATCTCCGTTACTATTAATATAATGCCATTGAAGTTTTGATACTACATTTTTGTTCATATCCAGACTTGCAAAATATATAACAGTTCATGGAAGTAAGCAAATGTCCGCATAAACTGTGCAAATAAGCTTTGTGTTTTTTTTTTGTTCGAGCTTTATGTCAGTGAACGTTGAACATATCACATTAACACTCATTCACACCATTCTGCTCTGCATATAAATGTCCAATGTCAGACGTTGTAGGGCTATTTATGAAAATGTCCAGGTATATTATGCAAATTGGGTGGCCATCAAAATTGTTTGTCCATGCAATGTCCAAGAAGTTTGTCCGAACCGTATTTCAGTTCTATTAATCTTGGGCTTTTACAAACTAGTTACTACATTCGTTCTACATGCAGATGTGCAAAATAGATCAGGTTTCATTGAATTAAACAAATATCAAATAGATTAGGGAATAGGCTCTGTGGGAATTTTTAGTTTGTCCGGCACATCAAAATTACTATTTATTATAGGCTTAAGACAATTGGATTCTACATTTGTCTCCAAATGCAGATTTGCACCATAGACATAAATCGCGGAATCAAGCAAATTTCGTGAAAAACTCATGTAAAAAAGCTGTGTGTCATTTTGACCACACACAAAGTTCTTCTCTGCATGTAGATGTGTAACTTAGAAATAATTCGAGGAATTATGAAGTTTGCATCCTGACAAGTGTATATAGACCTAGTTGCGGGAATTTATTGTCTGTTTTTCTTGTTTTAGCAATTTTTGAATCCTCACAAATAGTATTCTAGTCAATGGAAACTCCCGTAGAGTATTTAGCAGCACTGTATCTTCAAGTTTAAAGGCAACTGAAAGGCAAACCATGTGCTGTGGTTGGTATAACCAGCTTTGTCTTACTGCTGTCGGAATTCTAAGTGCGATCTATTTCAATACAATAGTCTCGGTGAGTCTG
This sequence comes from Katharina tunicata, assembly GCA_032466195.1. Classification (NCBI taxonomy): domain Eukaryota; kingdom Metazoa; phylum Mollusca; class Polyplacophora; order Chitonida; family Mopaliidae; genus Katharina; species Katharina tunicata. Next base: position 5,461 of record JAVFBZ010050240.1, read on the forward strand.
TTTTGATTAGTGATCTTTCAGAACGTTTTTTCTTTTGCTTTGGTTCAGTTATAGGACCATATGGGACAATTGCCACCTTTTAAATTCCCGTGTGATGTTATTTCTTAATACAAAAAAGTAGCATGTAGCCGGAACTGGAAATAATCTCATGAAATGTCTATAATCACATGACGTGATTTACAGACCGTATTCATCGGCAAAACACATGGCTATAAATCTTGATACCATTTGGATCATGTCATCAGATCGTCTTGGTAAACAAATTGATACCATTTGGATCATGTCATCAGATCGTCTTGGTAAACAAATTGATACCATTTGGATCATGTCATCAGATCGTCTTGGTAAACAAATTGCACCACTGAAGCTGAATCCAAACATCATTCATAATGCACACAAATACAATATCCAGAGTAACATGAATATTCCAGCAGCGAGTGCCAAGCAAACTATGTGCAAATAAGATAGATCTGGATTATAATAGCTTTGTAAATAAGCTTTAACAAGGCACACGGATCATATATAGTAGACGCTTGATAATTATGGTGGTCATATGGTAAGGGAAGTCGGCTAACAGCTTAGCGGTAACTGTATAGAAAAGGTTGGTACTTGAAATTACCTTGCTATACAAAGCAAGCCTTTGTGCGCGACTGTATAAAGGTGAAAAGTTGTATTCTTAAATGATTTATTTATTGGTGTAATTAGTGTTAAACGGCATATTAAAGGACATGTATCTTATTTGACAACTTTTCGTTGCCGTCGAACGGTGGAAAACCGGACAGAAACCTGGTATATGTCCACAGAGCACCATTAATCTAGTCATTGGTCAGAAATTCTCCTAAAAGAAGCATATTGGATTAAAAGAGACAACCCACAATTAAATAACGGTATAAAAAGCAAGTAAGCAATTATCCCTCTTCTCATAAGTTAAATCATAACTAGTGGACAACTATATATGTCACATGCAACGTTAGTTTTTTGTATTTTAATTATACATGACGTATACCTTCTCTTATAGTTTTAATTAATGATTTATATTCCTTATTCTGGACGTTACTGTCAAATTATATAACGACACCCTTACAACCACTCTGCACCGCAAACCAACAGATCGATACTCCTATCTCCATGCCACCAGTTTTCATGCCAAACATGTAACCAAATCTATTGTATTCAGCCAAGCCATGCGATACAAACGAATCTGCTCCCAACCACAAGACCTCAAGAAAAACCTTGACGACCTTACACAAGCTTTTTGCAAACTTAACTTCAAGCAGCCAGAGATAGACAAACAGATACAAAGAGCCAACAAAGTCTCCCGCCAGGAATTGCTACAATATAAGAAAAAGAACACCTCAAACAGAATACCACTGGTTTTCACTTATTACCCACAGCTAGATCGCCTCAAACACATTATAAATACCCTCCACCCAATATTGCAGCAAGATGAAATCCTTCAAGATTTACTTAACCAGAAGCCAGTCATTTCTTACCGACAGCCACCCAACCTAAAATGTCAACTAGTCAGCAGCCGCCTGTCTGAAGCTAACCCTACACCTGGTACCTTCCCCTGCAACCAACCACGATGTGAACTGTGCCCTCATATCAACACTGCTACCACAATAACAGGACCAAACATGGCAACTATCATGATAAAAGGATCTTTTAACTACACTTCCGCCAATGTGATCTATGCTATTACCTGTCGCCGCTGCCCCTCAGCTGTATATATTGGACAGACCGGACAAACAGTACGCAAAAGAATGAACTGTCACAAATTTGACATAAGAAACAATAACACTCTGCGTCCAGTAGGGACATTCAATTTATGACTGTCAAGTGTCAGTTTTAAAACAGCAAAACTTTAAAACCCAGATGGAAAGAGAAATGGCTGAACAAAAAATAATACGTAAACTTGATTGTGTCAACCAAGGGCTAAATATAGACAATGGTTTTATGACACACTATAGAGACTAACCATATCTGTCCCCCTATAACAATGTTCACCTATTTCTCTTACTTTTCTCAGCTTGGATCATATTTTTATTGTTAGCTTGTAGTGTTCACCTATGACTCACACATGTATATAAAAGAATGTTTGAGGCTTCTCTCCACACCTGAAAAAGTCTACTGGATGTAGACGAAAGCTTGTGCATATTTATTATATCTTTAATTTAATTGTGTTAGTATATAAGGTGCAAACTATATCTTCCTTGGCTATTACATTTAGAGACTGACACGGCTCGACTCATATTTTTATTCCTTATATGTAATTCTCATCATCAATTTCCTGCTTCAGTTTATTTTACCAATCTCATTGTATAGTCACTTATATAGCTATACTTATAACCTTTATATAGTTCAACACGATATGTTTACACGTATGACATTCTCTGTACTATAGACATTCCCAATAATTCACCATATTCTCAGTATATACCGAATTGTGTTTTTGTAAGGATCAATATCACCTAGACCAAATGCACTCCGTAAGGTTTAGCTCACATATTACTTAATGGCTATAGTCTGCTACTAGTCACCAGACGATAAGTTTAACACACACATCCATGATACTTTACTCAATAATCCTACAGTGTTTTTATAATGAATGTCAGTATGTAAATTTTATCATCACAAACCTCATTCTTATCTTTTGAATTGAACCATAAATTTATAATTGACATTCGAAATAAAATATTTTAATGTTATCCAATAAATTTCATCTTAACTATAAATTAATATATGTTAATTTGCATATGTTCTGCGTTAAATACTTATTGTATCTATGTAAATGTCACTGCTGAAGATGGTTTATATTAACCCAAATATACAGCCATAATGAATTGTTCATCATTCTTTGGAGTTTTCACTATACTCTATTATGTTAAACTAATCGGTGGTAATTCTAATATTGCATCCAGCCCAGACATGTTTATGTACATTCGTGTACAGAAGATATAGTAATGTATATACTTTTATATTTGGGTTTATACTTTAAATATCTTCAAATGATAAGAAACGTCTTGGGAGGCCTTTTTATATAGATTTACTATACTTTACAACTTGTTTAAGAGGCATTTAGAAGTTGGTTATAACATAAGACTTTTGTATGGATGGCAGCTTCTTGTTTAATAACAGAGCGACGCTTCGATGTAGTTTCTAACACCGTTATCAAGCATAATGTTCAGATATTTTTAACAACAGGGTATTTATTACAGTAAAACAAGTAAATATACATATGAATTAAAATCAAACAAACAGAGAGAATACAGTTTGATATACAATGTTATATGAGTCCCTAGGGTGTCGGATTATGGGTGATCTGCAGTGATTATCTCTGTATAAGTAGAAGGGATTAGGAAGCCTTGGATGCGGTTTAAATCTGGCTTTAACGTGCGGATTTGTATGGCTTCCATCAGTTTTCTTGTGGTTTGGTTGGGATATTTGTTTTAATTGGTTTTACACTGTTCCAGTCTATTATGTGGCTAGGATTGGCTTTGAGATGGTCTGATATAGCTGACTTGGAATCCTGCAGAAACCATGTGCTCTTTGGTTTCACCTATGTATTGTTGTAAGCAGGAACAGGTGATCTGGTAGATGCAGGCTTTGGGGGGGAGTAGAGGAGATCTTCATTGCTCTTTTGGTTCAAATTCAAATTCAAATTCAAATAATCTTTATTTAATCTCGATAATTCCATAGGACAAACCTATTTTCATGGAGGTCGAGGGCTTCAACAGTAAAACAATCAACAGTAAAACATAAGATACATATATAAACATATAAACAATGACAGTATAAAATCTAAAAGTTTAAAAATTGGTGATAGTAGAAACGTCTACAGGCACGTTTAAAAGATGATATATTTGGTAAAATTTGTTTTGGCTAGTGTTAAGAGGATTCCAGTCTTGATTTGTGTTGGGTGGTTGGATTGAAAATTTACGTGCCGATCAGTATGGGTGGGTTTACGATACACACTTGTTTATATTTCATTATTTGTTCTCCTGACTAAGACATCTAAGAATGGGAGTGTTTGGTCGATTTCCCGCTCCATCTTGAACTGCATACGTTGGTGCTGAGAATTTAGGTGGTCTAGGAGTGCAGTGGGATCTTCATCGTAGCTGAGTATCACAAAGGTATCAATTGCCTTTCTGTACCAGCAAGTAGGTGATATAGGTGAAGTACTTAGGGCATTTGCTTCAAAATGAGTCATATAAAGTTCACAAATAATTGGTGACCGTGGTGAACCCATAAAAAGTCCATTGATTTGCTCAAACAATTTGTCACCCGAGGTGAAATAATTGAATTCCACACAAGCTTTTGTGAGTTATATTATATTGTTTGTAGAGAAACGGTTGGCAAGGTTGATGGGGGAGTTTTGAATTGTTTGGCGTGTGATCTCTAGGGCATCTTTGATTGGAATGCCGATGAAGAGGTCAACCACATCGTAACTAATCAGTTGGTTGGGGTTTTGGACGGCGGCTATTTTTTTTAACAGAAATCACTTGAATGTTTAACAAAGGAGGCTAGGGTTCTCCCGAGAGGGGCTAAGACTTTATTTAGGTATTGGGTGGTTTTGTAGTGTATTGTGTCTCTGCTGCACACAAGTAATCGGGCTTTGATTGGATCCTTGTGTACTTTGACGGTTGCTCTGGTGTGAGGGGTCGTGGGTGGTGGTTGATTAGTTTTTGCTGCAACTGCCAGTCTATCTCTCCTGTTTCTTGTATTTGTCTAAATATAGATACACTAGTGTCCAAAAGAAACGATACCAACTTGTTTTCAAAATATTTTGTTACGAATTGATTTTTGTAATATGA
>JAVFBZ010050273.1:8314-27788 GCA_032466195.1 Katharina tunicata
GGTGTTTGTCAGTACAATTTGGTTGGATGATGCTTTTGGCTTTACATCCCCGTTAGCTATCCAATAAAAACAATCGACCAGAAAGACTATCAATTTGAAGAAGGCGAATCAAAAAAATATAAAAAATATCAGAATTACCATCACCGATAAAAGGGATATTTCACAACAGTGTAACAACATTATTGTTTTTACATTTCGTCAATCGTATTGTGTCAACTGCCTTCGTTGCTATTATGACGTTGCAGAAAGACATAGACGCATCCAAGTTTAAATACCATCATTGCTCACGTGAATAATGATAACCCACACAACACTTCGCCTCTCGTGGATTATCACTTCCACCACTAACTCGAGCAATATTGATGGTATTCACTCTGTAATATTCCCTGGAAGACTTTTACTGTGAACTATCACATATACAATCTGTTTTAAAGGGTTAAAGCAGGTAACATTTCAGGAGAAATAGCAGACAAAGAAAAATGCTAGCTATTCTAGTGGGATTGTTATATTGCCGAAATAAACCGATTCGTTCTAATAAATGTCTCAGATGTCGGTCAGGTAATCGGTTTACCAATTACATTATTGAGATTTAGGTGGTCTGCGAAATGTAAGAACAATAATGCAGAACCTACAAGAACTAATTTTGTTATAAGTCTATTTCATACTCTTTGCGACAATAATTTGATATCCATGCACTTAGCGGAATCATGTTAGTATCGATATGAATTACGGGTTTCATTTTATTTGGTTGATTGATGTTTAGTGTTGTATACTCAGTGGTATTTCAAGGATATAACGAGTATACTTTGCTGGTGTGTGAGGGAAAAATGAGCAAAACCACCTGCGATCTTTGCGACCAACGAAGATCTTACACCTTATACCTAAGCTCGACACGGCGATTCAAACCGTTAGCCGGTACTGGACAGTCCGACAGTGGGTTCAAGTTTATCTTATATGTTGTATGCACCGGGTCACAGTGGGTTTTGTCCTGCATCTGTTTGGGTTAGTATTCCGTCAAAAGTTAAGAATCACTAAAAAATCTTCCATTATTCTTGCATAAATTTAAGTCTTTGAAACAAAATTATTGAATATAGTGTCAGCCCTCAGAGAAGCAAGGGCATTTGGTCTTTGGTCTGTTTGTTAGTTTGATTGCGGTTTTACGTCGTACCTGATGTTATTCTCTCATCAGACGGCATGCTGACCGAATGGGCGCAGAAAAAAACTTAATCCACACAGAAGACACCAAAATCATTTACAGCAAAAAAAAACAAGACATCACAAAAATCGGTTTCCTCATGCCCCTTAACGCGGAGAGCACTGGGTCACAGGAAGCTTCACAAAACCAACCGCCATTTGGCCTGTGGAAATTGTATGAAATCAAATCCATTTTAATTTTTTACCTACAAAAGAACTTTCGTCATATTTCACAAGACATTAGATTAAAAACTAAAAAAATTATGGATTCTACAACCTCTCAAAACGTTAAACTGTCAAGGTCTCACTAATGATTGGAACTCATACAAAAAGGGGGCTGGGCAGCCCAACTGTGGGTTTCGAGTTTGTCTCCCATTTTCTGGTGAATTGCAACTCAATGGCTTTGGGATGGTATACCCCAAATGGGTTTTAAAAGTCACACAAATCGCCCTATTATGTATCTATAATATTGCAGATTTAACTCAATGAAATATGAAACAAAATTATTGAACAAAGTGTTAAACCTTCATTGTCCCTATAGTCTTTTCATTAGTTTGGTAGATAGAGCAATGTTTCTCACCGATAAACGGCGTCTGTGTATGCATGTATTTATAATGAATACAATTATATTATCTTATCTAAACTAATTAAAAATTATGACACTTGGCATTTGGAATTATAAAAATCAACGTAGCATGACAATATACTTTTTGAGATACAGCACTTCAGAATCGGGTTGTTTCTTCATGGATGTAGAGAAACGGTCTGAATTTTCAGATCACTAAAGGCCATTGTCATTTGTAGCTACAACTGAACTATTGTCATATTTTACAAGGTAATATTTGAAAACTAAAAATTTATTTGGATTCTACAAGCCTTTAAAATCTCAATAACAGACAATCCCCTCTGCGCACTCTACTGCCGTCAGTTCTATGATTAAACCCCCTATACCTTACTATCAATGGCTATGGTTAGATCTCTAAACAAATGTATGATTATTATTTCGTTTGAAGTCTGATGCCAAAAAAACTGAATGTTTGAACAGCAAATAAGTATCAATAGCTTTGGTCATACAATCAAATTCCGCACGAAAAGTAAAAATTTAGTTCAAACACTTATGTCAACTTTATACATCTTAATATACGTCATTTCATATTTACATCAGCGAGTCGTTCAGTATCATCAATAAGCTATTAAAGACCAATATTATAGGTAAATGGCATAATGAAAGGGGCAAACGTATTTCTTATGAGAAATAGAGCAGATTTCTACAAGCAAACTGACCCACGTTAACCTTTTACATTTTTGTATAAAACACCTTTTATGGCAATAGATCGGTAATATTTTAATGTATTAAAATTAACCTAAACAGTGTTGCTGTAGTTAAACTTACTGTCTGTTTCCTTATCACATTACTTTCACTGCGAGGAATTATATCGTTAATCATCCGCCATGCCCACGCATCCATGATTTACAGAATGTAACTACATTTATAGATACCCGTACATCAATCATCCATCAATGGAGGAGATTTCAACCGTAAAAAATCACAAGATATCGGCTGACCTGTCACCGCGTTTCCTGTGTTAAAGTACAAATATAAAGCGGCAGCATTAACTATAACCCTGATCGATACTAACAAATTTTATTAGACCGTGACACTTAAAGACATTTGGAGAAATCCAATTTATCATCGATAGCTTCCAGGTCAAAGACCTTTAAAGATCGCTTCCAAAAATGCAACATTCAAGGGTAAACAAAGATCTCCTCTCATTATTATAACTCTAATCTACAGAATTAATAGTTCAGATGTGTGGAATAGCAAGTCCTTTAGAAATGATTTACATAAAGCAGGAAATAAATTAAATCGACAATTTTTCCGATATACACATGATTTATGTCAGAATAAGGAATCTGTGGAAATATTTTCACCAAATACCTTTCATCTTTTTACCGGAATGTCCAACATAACGTTGTATTTGGGTTGCGACACTTAAATCTCCACAGTTTCCTGTATAGCTGGAAACCCGATGTAGTTTTTGGGAGACATTTCCGACATGATATTATAGCTCGACATGTAACGCTGTATCATATCTTATACCCTATATTCACATTGCTCTCAGACCTGCCCTGTTTCATCTTGTGTGTAACGTTTTTGTCGTATCTTATAGATTTGATCTGTATTTAGTCTCCTTTATTCTAATATCGTTACTTGAACGTCTATGACCTTTAGACTGCAAACATTATATCTCCAGATGATGTTATCAAGTGCTCTCAGGCCCAGGACTAGTCATTTTACCCTGTTCTGTTAAATGTTCCTTTTAAAATAGTAAGTATTGATTCGTATCCGGTGTAGGTTAATGTTGGAAGAGCTGTAAGTTTTTTTAACTCTATTGTCGTCAAAACGGTTTTGCACAGTTTATCTACCTGGAAAAACTTACAACGGCGCAGTAAACCTTTTTTTGTTGTATCAAAACATTTAAAACTAAGGTGCGAAACCATATGTTCTCTCAGCTGAAAATCTAAACTTAATACATTTACATTTATGACAGTCAATCTTAAAAATGTCCGCAGAAACCAGCGAAATGTTGCTGAGTAATGAGAGAAAACAAATTTAATTGGTTCTACGCGGGAAATGTCAAACCAAAGCCTTTCTTTCTTTTTTAGCACAATATGTATCTGACATGTACCAAAGGACAGCAACTAAGCGATTAGATCTACTAAAACACTGATGCATAATTAGTGTATCTAAAAAAAATTTTCCACCATAAATCTCCATAAAGTTTTACAAACATTTTGATAAAAAATAATGTTTGCCCGTCTTTAAATTTTTTTTTACATTTGCAGGGGCGAGAAGTTTACCTTAATGTCTGGCTTTATGTTCCTCTTTGAATTTATTCGTTTAATCACTTAACCATATCTGAATTTCAAATAACTCAATTATCACCTGACCCATTGCAAAAAAATAGATCTAATCACTGCCTTTCCCTTTTAATTTAACTCCGCTTGGAATCTGATGGTTTCTCATTGTTTATTCAAGTCACCCTCTCTGGTGGTTTGAGCTAGACCAGTCATGCATTTGTGCCAAAATACAGCAAGACAACTTTATATAAAAAAAAACAGCATATATTGTTTATCCCGCTCTGGAGCAAAATTTCCTTAAAGCCGACATTCTGACATTTGTGTGAAAAAAAATGTCCTTAGTCGAAAGCAAATGGACAGCACTGATCATATTTTCCCACCTTGTCACGGCAAAGGGAAAAATATCCCATTGAGTATGATAGATCTATTGGTCAAATAGTGTGCTAAGATATTTTATAAGTGTAAAAGATACCACAAACAATCAATCAGATCATAACATTCGAAAGCACGTCCATTATCGGCTAGTTGGATCATTATGTGCCTTTCGTGCGTTGGGCTGATTTCATGCTGTGCCAAGCAAAACACATTTTCCTGAAAAGGTTAAAAAAGAGAAGCCTGCTCCCCACCAGCTGACTAGAGTGAAAATCCATGAAATCTAACTAAAAACGATCGAGCAGCCAAGAGGCACACTGCCGCGCTCATCATTTGGGATTTGCATCTATAACGTGTCTGTGTCCTGTTCGTTCGTTGAGGGTGAATGTTTACCAGTGAATATCCACTCTTAAGCAGAGTGAAAAACTAGATATTAATTTATATTGCTTCTTCTATTGGATGCCACGCATCTTGGGGAATGGACAGATTATTACGATGTTAAATCATGTTGCACAGTACATATTTGTACAATTTGACAACGATTGTAGGCAAAATAAATACAATTATTAACAAAGGCTTTTTACGCTGTTACGAACCGATTTAGGAATATTTGTTGCCATTTATATACATGCGAAGTTTGGCGTTGATTGACATTTTCTTATATTGTTATAATATTACAAATTAATGATTTATAGCTACATGATAGATTGGCATTTAATATAATATATATATTATTAACTTTTTATTGTAATTTTAATAATCTGATATTAAGTTTTTGACTGAGTATAAGAGCACACGTTGTATGTTGGTCAGATATTAATACAGGCAGACTGTTTTGTTGTCACTTCTCTGTATTGGTGTAGTTGGCGTAAAGCAAATGTCAAGAGCGCCGTGAATCCCTCTTTACATATTTTTTGTACCAATATTAAACATCAATTGTTGAAAAATAAAATTATTATCATCCATTAATTGCATATGTCACGGATGATATTTTTCGAAGTTTCATCTCCATCAAACACGGTCCACTAAATGCTATTGATCTAAATGTAAAACAGCAATAAACCACGTAAATAAGAAGGTTTTGAAACACATGTGACCTCTACCGACATGTACGTGTTTGAGCCCTTTCTTGGTCACTTTGAGGAATGGATAACACGTACTTGGTATTCGGCTTGTTCATGGCATAGTCATGTTGTGGCACCATTTTAAAGTATGAAGGTATCACGTATAAACGGTTTTTAATTATCGGAGATTTCGGCAAATAATGTGCTGTTCAAATGAACATTTCTCTTAAATACAGCTTATTTGATATCTGGCAGCTATCAATTTATATACGGGTGCTGAAGCCGCCTAAGGCGAAAACTATTTCATTGACATTCAAACATTCTATTTTTAAATAAGAGTACATAATAATTATCAAAAAAGCCTAAAGAGATTCCATCAGAGCTTGTTACAGTTTGCTATCATTTCATTCATCAGATATATATGGTATTGCACCTTTCGTGAAAGGGTTACAGCATATATGTAATGTAAAATCGGTTATTGATGTTTTCAACAGTGACACAATAAAGTGTATATTTTCATTGTCCCGAAAAGTATTGACCTTCACGTTTGACAAATATAACAGCACATAATATAACCCAGGTAACTGTACTGTGGATGTAAGATCGGGTTTCATTGGTATAGAGGCCCCGAAATATTCACTACACAATACTATCAAGTGTCAACAACATATAGTATAATCTTTACACCCACAGTCAGCTGTACAGATGCCAACAACATACCTTACTAACAAGCCTTTTCCAAAGTATATTGAATATCAAAACATCTAAACAAAAGCCACGAGAGAGTTGAATCCGTTACAGCAGGATGATAATAATAATTCATATAACGTTTCACAGGCCACTACAATCTCCATATTTTTACTGGTAAAACGATTTTCTCGCGGGTGCCTGGGACATTAATTACAACGAATCGGTTTCTTGAATCGGTTAACACAACATGACCCCAACATCAACTACTTGCACTCTGGTATTTCTCTTTAAAAGGGAATGTGTTTCAAGCCACTCAATTAACGTGACTTGTATGTGCTGCTCTGTGTTTGACTCTTTGTATTATTTTGTACTTTATACTTTTGCATCAAAAGACATCCAATCTGAAATCTCAAGCAAATCTCCACATGACGAACAAATTAGGGTTTTTTTTAGATAAAGCAACCTGGTTTCAAACAATGTATGAATATATTTTAGTTTAAATTGTAATTTAGGAATTAGATGTTTAAGTGTACAATCTTTAAAACCAGTCAGCTTTACAGATGCCAACAATATACACTTTTTCCAAAGTATATTGAATATCAAAACCTCTATAAAACATAAGACATGAAAGAGTGGAATCGGTTAATGTATGATCATATTAATAATTCTTATAACGCTTCACAGGCCACTAAAATCTATATAATTTTACTGGTAAAATAATTTTCTCGCGGATGCTTGGGACATTAATTAAAACAAATCGGTTTCTTGAATCAGTTAACACAACATGACCCAACATGAACTACTTGCACTTTGGCATTTCTCTTTGAAAAGGAATGTTTTTCAAGCCACACAATAAACATCACTTGTTTGTGCTGTTTTGTGTTTGAAGGTAGCAATGCATCAAAAGACATCCAGTCTGAAATCTCAAGCAAATCTACACGTGACAATTTTTTTTGTAGATGAAGCCACTTGGTTTCAAACAAAGACTCAAGACCCTAACTGTACCTAAAATGTGATGTATGTTCGTAAGTTAAATTAAAATATTGTAAGAATATATTTTAGTTTAAATTGTAATTTAGGAATTAAAAGTCTACAGTTTAACGTACTAAATGTGTATACGATGTCAACTACATATGTGATCTTACTTCACATCTCGGCTGAATTCTACTGTAGCAGCCAAGTATATGTTTTAATGCCTTGCCCACCAGTGCGATGCACCGGCATGACGGACTCGCCAGTATAATTATAAATTCTGGATCGTTTTCCCAACCAAATTAGTTACATTTCCGTTGTCATCAAAATGTTGACAAAATAACAAGAAGTAGACCGGCAATAGCTCATTCTCATATAGCATAGTGTAATTCGTTGGGCCTTTATACTTTATATGTACCCTGCAACTGGCAATATTTTACCATGTACTATACAGATGTAGATCATGTATGGAGATAGGGTTAAGGTTTGTCTGGACAAGTTGTCAACACAGTAAATCGTTTTTGGCACTCTCCAAATTTATAAAGTAAAATAAAAATAAAGATTTTAAACGATTTATGGCAGATGAATATATTCATGTTTTGGGAATAACCCTGATTGCATGCATTGGTTTTAGCTTTAAACTTACAAAACTGTAAATGAAGTCTACTCATTTTTATATAAATAATCATATTTGTGGTATGGCCATGACTGGTGGGGGGATTCACTTAGTGCTCTCTAGGCTAGGAATCAGAGGTTTCCGGACCGTAAGTTTGGTCTTCTCTTATCAACATGTTTTATATTTAGCTGTCACTGACATCGAAGGTGGTTTCCTTCACTCTAAGGGAGTGGCCCATCATCTGGTGATGTATCACTTCAACAATGTTGTCAACAAAAATAAAATATGAAATAATTATTTAACCCCATAATTTAGATAACATCATTTTATATCCAAGTTATGGTAAAAACTATCCTTTGCGTTAGGGTAAGAATACAGGTTGACATAAAACACTATACCTATCTCACGTCTTAACATAAAACACGTATTCAACATTTATTTCATACATATAAGTGCAGAAATGGACAACTAGAATATCCGATGACTATTTTTCGTCTTGCTCTCGGAATCGTGGTTCACAGGAAAATGTGCGATACATCAATCACTTCTTGAGAACATTAACACCGTGATAACATTTGGGTGCTGAGTGTTTTTGACGACATGGTTTGATATGTAACACCCAAAAATGGTACCAGGAATAAAAGAGCAAATATAAATGTCGAATACGAAAATTGGCATAAGGAAATTGAAAATTACCTATTGAAGACATTTGTCGCCATTATAAAATATCGTGATTGGCAGATTTGTCATGGAGACGGCTTGATATTTTAGTTGTTTTTGACTTAATGATTATGATGGACAGGGCATCAGAGAGACTTTGTCGAATTTTTATTACTGATTTGGCCGAATGATGCACCAAACAATACATCAAAAATGATATCTTAAACATAATTAAAATAAATAAGCTGTTAATGACTTTCTTCTTTACCGTCTTTCTGTAGTATTTATCATATGAGCTTCATGCACTCTTCCGTAAGACATCGTTTCAAACAATTTCTCACCGAATGAACTGAAATTTCCGCCCAAACTGTTCAACATTTGTCTTCGTATGTTGAATTCTGAGTGTTCTGAATTTGCACAAAATGATAATTCCGCTGAACATAGATCATATATTCAATGTGTCGCCCAGTACCTGGAGACAATTGGTTTTGTTGTTAGTGTTGCTTCGTATGTAATATACTGATTTTTAAGGCAAATTATTATTATGGAAGTCAATAGTCTACGTGTCTTAAGTGCGTTATGTGTTCGTTGAAGCTGTGTCACTTCAAGGCATTCTAAACACGTATTAGGAATTAATCGTGCATGTTATGTGACCATCGGCTTGTTGCCAAGTACAAAATGCACATGGCTCATCGGATGTTCCATTATAACGCCAGTGAACGATGGCGCAATAGATTAAGAGACTGTATCTCAGATATCTCTGAAACCCTACAAGAATCTTCAGTCAATAGTGTATAATTTTCCCCCGGCTACATCGGCGAAATTTTTGTTTTTCCATTACAGAGCCTTATGGTTATAATATTGACCTAAATATTTAAACAGACTGTTGTCCGCTCACCAATTAATGTTTTCGAAAAAACCTAATCTTTGCCAGAAAGAACGCAATTACAACTAAGAGTTTAACTGTATAAATAATGTCTTCAAAATTGTCATCACAAACAAAAAACACACACTCAATAAAACATTAAAAAGAAAACAGAAACAAAAAAACAATGAAACCATACTGGTGGAAGTCATGAGTTCAGATCGCCGTACAAGCGAAGGAATTCCTTGTTAATCAATATATAACTTTATAGTCAAACTGAATAAATACTCGTGTAAACGTTTTATGTTTCTAATAACAGGAAAAAGCCCAACGCTTAAAATATGATAAGATATGAACAGTTTCCGAGGAAGGATTGGGTTGAGGAATCCATCGAATTTAGCTTACAGAAAATAGACCAAATAAAAATTTGGATATACGTTCAAATTTGCATTTTATTATTCAGCAACGGGTATTTGTTCATTGTTTGTACGCTGTTCTAGCAATGCTGGTCGTGGAAAGTTTAGATATGTAAGGAGCTGATATTGTGAATAAACTGTCTTTAATTCGTGTATTTGGTGTGAAAACATTGAGTAGCCACAGACTGGATAACAACCCATCGTCTAATCAGTTAACCCCGAGACAGACTCGAGACATCAGAAACCCATTTAAGTCATCCACAAGAACTATTGATTTTGTATCAAGTTGTTTATGTCTTCCGAGGTCAATGGCAAGGAATGTCAATTCACTTCCAACGACCCTAATTTGTTTTATCTGGTAATTAACTGGTTTCGAGAATCAGAATGTATTATATAAACCATGGGTATGGGTTTGACTGAAAATACAGGAATATGTGTGTTTGTAATTCTGTTCATATTGCAGGTATGGTTTCTGGAACTTTGTCTAAATTGGTCTAAGAGTAATGCTAAAGGCTACTATACATAGATTTTATACCCCATTAATTTCACACCTGGTTAAGTTCAAATTGACCAAAGACTGCGTGTTTCGTCTCCAGACATGTATTTTCGTTTTTTGGGCTTTTTCACGAAAATAGTTATCAATCGTCGTACATCACTACATCAGCAAATGTATAGAATCATTGCTAATCACGAATTTGAACATTCTTGCGTTGTTTAGAAAATAAACATTAATATCAGTTTAAGTATAACAATCCTCTAAACTGAACAGATTCTAGTTCAGACAATTTTTCAGGCTGAAACCAAACAGCAGGATCCAGTGACCGAATAGCCACAAAAAATGCTGACCACCAAATCACTCAGCTGAATGATCTAGGTGGCCGTCTGATTAGATAGGTTATTGGCGAAAGGAGCTGACAGAGCTATGTAGAGTGATCGGCAGCGACTGCTTGATATTTCAGAGAGGGTCTGACTCTGCACAATTATCTCAACTAAAAATTTTCCAAATGTAAGAGAATGCTATCTGAAAAAAAGAAAATTCTGTTAAATAGGCAAGTCTTGTTTGACATTTTTCTGAATTGACACACTGATGTCCGAAAGATCCTTACATGGGAACATCTTTAAATGGGTCTCATTCTTTGAAAAGTTCTGATATCTTCTTTACTTTCAGCTAAAAGCTGTTAATTGATCAACTATCTGAGTCAAGGTCGACTTTATTAACCTTTAATAAGAGGCACATACACGGAAGACTTCCAAAATACATGCCAGACGTTTCTTAATTCTATTACTTTTGATTAACGCTTGTATAGAAAGAAATTAGGGTTAGTTAATGTTATTATAAGATCGTATAACAACTTTTTTTTAGTGTTACATATAAGTTCAATAATATTTGTCAAAAGACGGCTCATCATTATACATGAAATATAACTGCATTTACCTCGTGTTTCTGTATAATTCTTTATATTGTTGCTATTGGTATCACGTTTTAAAACTATAGACACAGAGTACACGAGAATATTATCCATCGTCTTCGATTTATATTTTATGGGTCTGGCTCTGTCAACATTAACTGTTTTGTTGTTCGCTAAGGTTAAATAGACATGCAATGGGCAACATGCTTTACTCATATTTGCAGGAGCTTGAATCGAGCACGGTGCGTGTCTTAAAGTACCCATCAACAAACTAAAAAAACTCACTGATACCACGCCCCAGTTGTCGCCGTTATTTTTAAGTTTTGCGTGATGCTTAGGATGAATCCAAGGACTGCTCCAATACACAACTGTTTTAAGATGACGATGTTATTTCAGTTTACTTGGAATACTAGCACTTTCCTCTCTTATCAAAGGTCATCCCTATATTTTAAGTGTATCTGCTATAGCAAGGCACTGTGAATGTGGTTAGAAACTTTTCCAGCATACAACAACTATTTTGGACCCATTCTGTTTTTAAGCGATACAGAATTACTTAGACATCTTGATTGAAATTGCACCGAATTACCTTTATGCAAATCGATATTATCTAACATCTCTGAAATACAAATTTATAATTTAATTTCGCGATGGTCGTTTATTCGGCATTGTTTGTATTCAATTGGCTCGTTTATTGTTTAACCGGTCTGCAGTTATCTTTTCTCATCATAACTCATGCGGGCTAGTTAAGAGGTTGGCGAATGAGACTTAACTGAAACGAGACTTATAAAAAGGGGTTGTTTGTCCCAGAAACAAAACATGTGTCTAGCCCCGACTCACTATGCTTGGTAATTCATCAAAAGAAATACCACGCATTCGGATGAAACGTCAATTAATAAGACAAGTTGCAATGCAGTAACTGTGGTTTTGCCTTGGAAATATTATGACGAAGTCAACTCCTATCACTTCCTTTCGCAGGTGCCTTACATCCACTGTTTACTATATTTGGCAGGTTAACATACCCGTTTCAAGGATAGGCTTGTTATTCGAGAACAAGGGCTCGTGTTTGTCTCTAGAATAAGTCATGGCAATAGTAGCTATCTTGATTTAACTAAAGTACTCTCCATAATACAGATTGATTTTTTCGGTCACTTTACATATTACAACCAGTAACTGGGATACTTATATCTTGATACACCGGTGGATGGATGGGACCTGGTGCTCTCTGAGCTAATTGACAACAGGAAGCTGATTTGGCTATGGCGCCCAGTGTTCAGCCCTGTCCTTCTCCCGTGGGGTCTTTTTCTGTTGTCAGTGTCGTTGTGGGCTCTTCCCTTCATGTTATACAGCGTAAAACCAATTCAAACAAACAAACAATCTTGATACACCGAGGAATGATGAATTGTATTATGCTATGTATTGAATGTTACGTTTAAAACACCATGGATCGTCCAGATTGTTAAATTGGTTTAGTAAAACAGATGTCGACACTAATGGCAATAATGTTAATTCCCTTTGATCTTTGATCCTTGATACGGGAAAGGGTCCTCACTAAAAATTCAACAACTTTAAATAACCATTCACACGGGTAATGATTCACAGAATCGCTTCACATAAACACCCATATGACTTACATGAAAAAGACGTACAATTAAGTTCACTAAAGATACAATGTGAAACAAAAACATGCGAAAGATATACATGTATTGTATTTTTGAATCCTAGTTCTGAGACCATCTTGTTTGTTTGGTTTATACTTCTCTTCTGTCTTTCCAACTATTTACGTCCAAATTATAAGGTAAAAAGTACTTGAAAGCCATTTGAACTCGGTTGATTATGCTGCAATTCGATAATTCTTGTTTATATGGGAAATCTTTGTTTACTATAAATGAAGCAGACAATTTTCTTTGGACAAAAGTTAACCACCAGTTTTATTTATACTTGTGGCAGATTACCACCCCTCACCTTTAAGGCTCGTGATTGTTAGTTTATTGCAGACCTTTGTGTCCTGCTTTCGTTACTTAGCTAGTTTTGCATTTCTGGTACGTTCGTTTTGCTACAAGGCACGTTTTGCGAGTAACGTTGGGAACACCATCAACCTCTGGTAAAATTGTAACTGTCAAACGCTTGTCTTGTTTCGACCGACTTTCAAGCCCTAGGCAAGCATTTGATCTAAGTAGGATCTTCGACCAAGTCCTTGTCTAAGGCATGAAGCACGTGTATTGTGTAAAAGGCACATTAAACCAACAATAATTTGTTGCATTTAAGTCCATCTCTCAAAGTGTTTTGTTCAACCCAATGGGGAATAACATGCAATGAGTCCTATGAATATTGTCCAGGTATAAAATGTGTGAGACAAATTACTTACAACGTGTGGCGCTGTTGCTTGGTGATAAAATACCCATCAAAGCACGGATTCAATCTTAAAATGTTCTGGCTTGAAAGCTTCCTACAGATTATTAACGATCGTATCTAGTGTATAAGATTTCTTTTTTGATACCCTTGTTTTGCTAATTGTCATTTTTTTTATTAAAGTAAATTAACTGTTAACATTCTATTTTAATGCTTCTGTTTGAAAAGATAACAGTTCAAGATAAGTACACGACCGAGTATCTTCAATGCACGTTCACACAATTCAGTCCAAATCATTTTTCAAAAGTTAAATGTGAGCCAATGTTAAGTTATTTCAACAAGGACAGCATCACTCGTTATTCTAGGGTGAAACAAATAAATGTGCCTATCCATACGGATGTAACTCATGCAGCCAATAGTTATATTAAATTTAAAAAAAGGGCATTGAAATGTCAATTGTCAGTAAAGACGCGATAATAGTGATGACTGTGCTGCCCGATATGGCTCAATAGTGATCGCAAGTTTTCCGAACGAACCTAAACTTTGTTTTCAAACGGTATATATTGTCTTCGATTTGTTCAATCTCCAATCGATGATAATTTAATAACCAAAATAGCCAAAGTCACTTGTGTTACAAATGACTATAGTTCCAGGGCCTTTCCTTGCGTCAAAAGCTACAATATTTGTCAGAAACATCTGTTCAACCTTTGAGGATGCTTTTGACCTTTCCGCAACTATTTCTATAACGTGTCCGTTTGAATTTTCCTTTTCGATTGAAGTCGACCATATATAGGTCAAGTTGATCGATGAAGGGTCAGACTCGTCTTCATCTTTATTTAAAAGTGAATGGTACTGCTTAAAGGCTATTGACCTTTAGCATGTTTTAAAAGCTGAATGTTTATAACAATTCAAAATTCATTTACAGTACGCTTCGCGAAATTACGGTAGTTAATGACTTGACGAGTTAGTACCTCTACCGAAGTTTTATTTGTCACCATCTGTGTTATTTGTGTGAGTGGAGCAGTTCAGTTGCATTATGATTAGATGTTCACCATTTACATGTCTTAAGATAAATGAAAAATGCTATACCAAGACAGCCACATTTTTTTCTACCAAAGACGGATCATTTCTAAAATTGATCTATTATTGCTCGGTGTTTTTAGTGGAAATAAAGGTTATTTCACTTCGAATATTTCAACCCTCCACATATCATCGAACGATTAAATATCAATGGGGATGGTAATTGTAAAAGAAAGTATTATGATTTCCCTACATTTTCTACAGTTATGATTTCCAAAATTAAAATTATTCAGGACATTTTACGAAGAAAGCCATGAACGAAATGCGATTTTAACAACATCTGCGAAGGCGGATGTGCCAACGAAACGTTTAAATTAATGGTATATGTCTATGTATTATTGACAATTCTTTATTTAGAGAAAATCTGTTATTTTTTCTGTTAATCTTACGCAGGCAAACCGTAAGTTTGGATATCCCCATCTTTCCTTATGGTTCATGAAAAATGGCATTCTGAACTTCTTTTCGAAAAAATAACACAAGCGAAATTTTTTATATTTATGTACTTTTACTGAGAAATCTTCTAAGATGGATGATACAATGCCGAAGAAAAGTTCAATGATGTTTTCTGCCAGTGCAATATTGGCATTGCTTCAAGTAGAGAAAATTAATTGAGTTTATTTTAATCTTACGCTAGCAAACATGCTATTAAGGAGAGTAATTTGTATCGTTTTTAGTACAGTTGTTGTACACAAGACAGGAAATCATCAATCAATAGCTAAGGAAACCTCTACTTGTATCGGTTTGTGCTTCCACTGACAAAGAAACGTTACTAAATGGGCCCCTTTCAGGTCTGGTTGTCTTTAACCGCTAACCTCCCAATACTATATACATCTGTAAACATGATTACCCCTTTGTACCATTAGCAGCAAGTACCATTAAATATTTAAAACAAAAAACATGCATGTAACTGTAGGCGATCGTCAACTTAAATTTTAAAAAAATTTGATCGTAGTAAACAATTTTGATTTCAATGTGTCGGTTCTATAAGGGATGTAAACTATGTCGTTCACATCATAGTATATCATGATACAAAGGTAATGTCCCTATCGGTCTAAGTACAATGAGTGCAATTTTTCTAGAAATCTCCCAGTGCTGACGAATGTTTTTATTTTCCTCACCATCGGTCAATAGCCAAGCCATGAGCTAAGTTTTGTTTTTCGCTCCAAATGCTTTTTGGTGCGGCATTTTTTCCTTTCCGTTTTAGGCACAAAAACGTATAAAATATATGTTCTCTTTATACCGTGTGATTTGTTGTTGCCTAAATCTGAATTTAACAATTTATATGCATAACGGGTTAGCAATCCCTTAAACAATCAGTATGACAAATTAAGTTTTGTGAGCAAGTCAGGTTTTATTGTTTTCAAAATATTAATCAGACCGTAACTCTTAACACGTTTATCTGTGTTACCTACATTTCATTTTATTACTTAAATGTCATTTCTGTCAGAACCAAGTACAACTGTAGGGTAGCAGATGATGAATTGTGTTATAGTATCATATGATTATATGATCATTAAGTCTTTATTTTGAACTAGTATCTGGCTGGTTAGGGAATAATGAGAATCATTGGAGACCATGTTTAAAAATAAGTTTAAAACAAAACGTATTGTGAACACAGATTTTGTTGTTTCGCTATAGTATTTTAAACTTGCAAACAGATACAGATTTAAACGTTTTCTCAGGACTATTATTTATACATGAAACAATCCATCTAATAAAAGGATTAACAGGAGTAATTAGAAAAACTACAGCGGATGAACGAATTAAAAGCTGGCAAGCTTTTTCTTATCCTACAAAATGTTATGGATAATTTTTAAAAAATTGGAGCTTGCTTCTTAGAGTAATAAGCCAGGCAATTTTTCATTACAAACTGACTAGTTAAACATTAATTTCCGCCCTCTTATGTGTTTATGAGGACCAAGTGTGCGTTTACACTATGAGTTGCTGGTCCCATAACTAAGAGATAATACGGTGTCGATTTTGTGTGATGTCCTGCACTGCTAACTTGGATGCTTTTCATTAACTAATTTTTAAATGGTTCACTGCTAGCCGTGCCATTTTTAGTTGTTTACAGGCGTTGATATTGAGAGTGGGCTTTGTCAACCCGGGCCATTATAACCATAAAAAGGGGCTAAAGTACAGTGTGAAACCCAATCAGTCTATCAAGTTTATTTGGCACTTACTCATTATGGCAGCCCTTAACGTATTCAGGCACGTCACACACCGATGCGTTTTCATCGAAGTAGCAGCTATGCTGCAATATTGTTGTTTGATCAATACAATATAACAAATGTAAGTAAAACGTAGGTGCTTCATACACAATTGAACACCATTAGTAAGGACAATAGAAATCTAATCAGCCAATTGAGCACAGTGTGTAATCAACCCCCACAATGAATCAACATAACGAGTTTCAATCAATTGGCTACATAAATGTCGGCTGTGTATATAAAGTAAATCACGTGTATACCGTTAGCTATATTGATACCTATAGTCTTCACCCAAAGAAGGTTAAGCCAATATCTTTATGCGCCATTGACTTTGATTTATTGTAGAAATTATTACATTTTGTTTGAAACAAGTCTGGAGATAGTTGAGTTATTAATGTCTTATATGGCAAATAGCCATAAAACAATGTAATGGTTCAAGAAACTCAATTAAGTAAAGTCAAACATTTGTGAAATATAACCCAACGTAAATTAGTCTGTTGTATAAATTGCAATACACTAGTAGAGCCATTCATTTTTGCTTATGGGTGTATTAAATGGTCCAAGCAATGCTATTAAAAATCGCGGGGCGGATGCACAAAGTCTGCGCAAATTTACCCACAAGGTTACCGTAAATTAGTATGTTCTATCAGTTAGAATAAATTGTAGAGCAATTCAGTTTTGGAAATGGGTATATTTATTTATCCAAGCAATGCAATTAATTATCTTGGGACAGATGAACAAAGTCTGTGCAAATGTACTTACACATTTACAATTTAACCCTCTGTTAAGACATTGAGCCATAACGACAACTGTGAGCGAGAAACGTCTCCAAGCCATAGTGAAAATGAGCCTGCTGCTCTTCCTGACAAAGCATCAAGCTAATCAAACTATGTACAACTGGACTTTCCTGAACTTTTGGGTCCAAAAACCGCGTCCATTGTCACTTCGCTACTCATCTTGTTCTTCTTATTGTTGTTGTTGTTCTCATCGCTGTTGATCGTATCGCCATAAAATGTTAAAGTTGTGTCGATTTCAATGAGATCAAAACATAACTTAACACTTTTAGTATGTGGTTTATTGCGCATCGTTTGAAGGAGTTCCGATGTTTAGTACAACTTCATGATATATCAAACATAAAAATAAACTAATAGCGATATCTGCTGTGTTTCCAATTCCTGGTCAAAAGTACATTGATACTTGTATTCTCGGCCGCCATTGTGGAAGAACTGGTCAAAATATGACGAGTTGACATGATTGCAATGGTACAACTGACGGCGTTGCTTTCTTGTCCACATCATTGTTCTATTTCTGCTGATAGCAAAGTGTATTGCCCCACAATGTTAATCAATTAATTGTAAGTTTTTATCAACTTGTTAGACATGTGCACCGGTTGGGAAATTCGTCCGTATTACAAAATTAAATTCCATGATTTGAGGGATTTACTGTGGCCTTGTGTACTTAGAGCTAAGAGACATCAAGAAGCCGATATGTTGGTTACTGCGCACTATTGTCCTGTTTGTTGACCTTGTCGTTTGATGGTGGGTTATTTCACCAATTATATGACTGAAATAACCGTAAGTATCATGTAATACCACAACCAATCAATCAAACACACAGAATCAGATTGACATGTATAACGTGAATGTAAATCGTTTTCGTAAAAAAGCACAACAAATTCCGAATAAGCTATCATTCAATGTCCTTTCCAGCCGACAAAGACTGATGACTGGTTGTATTATCGGGTTGGCTATTTCTATTCGGCGGTTACATGGCGTGAATAAATGACAAATGACAATCGATTATTTCTAAATACAGAAAATAATATTGACTGCATTGTCTATTAGTGTGTTAATATAATTGCTCGATAGAGCAGTATAAACTATTTACAGGGATTTATAGCCACATTCCTGTTGATAGAGGATTGACATGCTGGACAAAGGTGACATTAACGTTTGGAAATCCTATAATTGTGGAACGTTACAAGTGTAGAAAACCATTTTTAAGAGTCTAACGGGTAGACCGACAATATACTGTAGTTACCCAAATTAGACTTCCTTGGCACATGGACATTTTTGTTATCTTGTTTAGAACCAAATTCAGCACACATTTGTTTGTCGGACTTCATGATTAGTAAATACTTCTTATATAAAAAAAACAACTCAATATTAATTGATTGATATTAATATTATTACTATTACATATTTAATATGTTGTGGTAAACTATTGTTGATCTTATTGGCGTTTAACATCGTACGCAATGTCATTTTACTTTTATGACGATTTGGCATTAATTGCCAGAGTAGGGTGGAAAACGGAACATCGTTAAACAATTCTTTCAACATTTCAAATCTATTCATAATGATGTCAATTACGCTGTACAAATAACGTTTATTGAATGTGATACTAATATTCCTGTTTACGATCAATTAGAGGACCCTATAACTGTGGAAGAAGTGAAAGATGCAATTAAAAATTTAAAAAGTAATAAACCACATGGGGGAGATTGGATTTTGAACGAATATTTTAAATCAAGCGCTGATATACTTTCTCCAATATGCGCTAAACTATTTAATGGCATATTTAATAGAGGTGTTTATCCGTCACTTTGGACGGAAGGGATTATATTACCGCTTCATAAAAAAGGCAACACTGACGACCCTGGTAACTACCGGGGCATTACTTTAACAAGTTGCTTTGCCAAATTGTATACTAGTG